>LPNX010769459.1:122073-134903 GCA_001517045.1 Pseudotsuga menziesii | reverse complement strand
CCCCCCGCCAAATATAGCTTTAGAAGAAATTGAACGCTCAGAACTGCGAACAAATAGTTGCAGTGGACCATCGAAAGTAGAAGTAGACATCAAATGACTACAAGTCGATGAAGACTCCACAATAAATGAGAACGGAAGTTTCGTCGACCAGAATCTCGCAGGCACAAATACACCAATAACGCCACCACCCTCATCACCACCCCCACCTCCGCCACCACTGCCACCTTCTGAGAGCAGTGATAGTGATTTAGATATGGATCATGGATCGGCTCACATTCCTCTTTATGAGGGAGATGAGGACCCTAGATGACATTGGTTCATGTGCGAGTCGACCTGGGAAGCCAACCAGGTCACATATGAAGATAAACAAATGGCACAGTTCGTAGGGGCCTTAAGGAAAAGGGCATCGACGTTGTACATGACCTTTTTGGAAAGACAACCCAGAGCAACAAAATTTGAGATTAAGGCGCAATTTTTGTCATTTCTCAAAACCCCAGATGCTAAACACCTAGGCACAAAGAAGCTTAAAATCACATCACAAAATCCAGGGGAGACTGTCTGCAATTACGGTAAACATTGGAAAGAACTACTAAGCTAGCTGGATCACATTACAGATGAACAGTTACTAATTCAATGGTTTCTTGCAGGACTATCCCAGAAAATATGCCGACACATCCGTCTGGAGACGTTCAAAACTTACGAAGATGCGCTAACAAAATATATTCAGGTGGAGATGGATGAATATATACCTACTTACCCCATGGACCATATATTGGAAGAACAGCTCGAGAACATACAAAAGTCTTTGAAGGAAATAAGCCTCAAGAATCAGGATATCTGGTGTACCAAATGCTCGACGGCCGGTCACTTGAAAGATAACTATCGACAAGAATATAGCTGACAAGATGTTTGATTTATACAGACCAAGTCCTTTTGTGACATTTTCCAAGAACACGGAGATCACTCTACAAAATACTGTTCGTTTAACATGAAGAACAGAAAGGCTTCCTGGTGTGCCATATGTGAGACCAAAACTCATAACACGGCTGACTTCCATTTAAACATGAATAATTGATAGAACTATCAGGCGGTCTACCAAATGAATGCAGTGGCGCAACATAATGAGAAAAACAATCTAGCAAACGATCAGAATGGACAAAGATACGATGGTTGACGATATGAGCGTCGGTATGACAATCGATGCTAAGGCTATGGAGGAAGAGGTCGATTCCCTGGGAATCACGACACATGCCTGCATCGACCCATCTAGTGCTTCACATGCTACAAATAAGGTCACCGATATGCAAACTGTCCATACAAGGACATGACTGATCTCAAATTATGTACCCACTATGGGGTAGGGGATCACTCACTAGAGGATTTCCCTACCATGTTAGAAAAAAATAATACCAATAAAAATGTTAATGTCTTGTCTTGTGTACAAAAGAATGATGTAATAACCACTAAAAATTTACATATTGTAACTCGACAAGGAATAGAAACAGGACTTGATAACCCCAAAATTAGTAAGATTAAAAACACAAACACCTATCCTGACCCAATGAAGGAAAAGCAAACATATAAAGAAACAAATCACGTATTTCAAGAAATTGCACAACAAGAAAACATGCCTGACAGTCGAACTAATACAATAAATCAATTAATCCAACTTGTTCAAACAGACAAATTAGTATCGCAGTTCATTGACTTATTACATGAAATAAAAGATACCAACCCTAAAAAACAAACCAAAAATATCTTCAGCTTGAATCAAAAATACAAAAGTGATGCCAACCCACTTGTCGACCTAGAAATTGAAGGTTACCACGTCCAACAAGTAGTGCTCGACTTTGGCTCACAAGTAAATATCATGACTCGGGATACTTGGGAACAGATGGGCAGAACTCGACTCTATGAGTCAGGCATATACCCAAAACTCACTGACCAAGGCCTAATTGAACCCATTAGAGTCTGTAAAAACATCAACACAACCATCAAAGAAATCTCAACTAAGTTCGACTTCGAAATCATCGACCCAAAGGAAGGATCCAGCTCATTCTATGCACTAGTCGGTCGACCTTGGGGTAGGAAGATGAAAGCATCCATATCCTTGGACAAGGAATGCATTAAACTAAAAGGAAACGGTCAAAAGGTAATTGTACCCATTCATCCATCTCAAGGAGAACCTTGGACCAAACCAATTGATGAGGAAGTCGACATCCGACAACTTTATCAAGTACACAACAATGCAAACTACACAGAACCAAAAACCTATGGAGAGCTTTACTTAGGTAACTTAGACTCAGTTGGTTATAAATCAGATGCCGAATTGTATGACTGAGAGATTGAAAACTATGAAACACAAGTAAGAGGGTGCTGGACTATACAAAAAGTACAGAAAAATCCCACCCGATAGTGCTTCATAGTATCCATCGTCCCAAAAATCTTCAAAAAAAAAATAAGGGAACACCCTTCCTTACAACCAACTAGCTTGAATACTACACAACTACCAAGGTATAAGGAGAGGGAATCACCAGTTATGCACGTCGAACAAGTCTCTAAAAATATTGGTGAACATGGCTGACTTCAAAGCCTAGTTGAAACTTTTATAGGACAAGCAGCTAGATGGTGTGATACCCATCAGACAAGACTACAAACCTGGACAACTAATTCGACTTACTTTGTCAAAATATTTGGAGGAAAGAAGTTAACCCAACAAGCTTCCATACCCATATTCACTCAAGAGAAAAACCTAGAAGAACATATCAAAAACTGTGAAAAGGAGTGGAGAAGACTAGGATACAAGGATGAGCGAGCTTGGCCACACTTATTCCCATCAACCCTAGATGACTTACCAAATAAATGGTATAAGATGGAAGAAGCTATAGGTGAAACCTTCTTATGGCATGAACTCCAGAAATTTTTTATTAAAGACTTCAGCTTCGTCCCTCAAAATGAAAATTTGGTCGAGACAGAAAAGCAAATTAAACAATTTATTCAACCGATTGAAAATAAACCCCCTTGAGAACATCCACAAACAAGGGACTATAACAACTTACAAACATGTTCAAAACCACAATCAACCCGATTACAATTATAAAATGAAAACACAGAAGGAAAGAGCTTCAGATGGAAAATCAACCATACTGAAACAACAAGATCTATTCGTACAATCCTGAAAGTCGCAACAACTGATAAACAAGATACTGATAGAATGACTACAGTCGACTTCCCTGCCACATTCTCATAGTTCAAAGAAGGAAGTCGACTGATCAATGAAGCTAAAGCACTGGAGTGGCTAGATGCCAAAGTAAAAACTAAATAAGTCGACATCTCAAATGATGATCAACCAAAACTAGCAAAAATTGGTGACTACTGGAATGAACAACAGACCACAGAGATCGTGAACTTACTAAAAGAGTTCCAAGATTTCTTTTCCAGGGATTATAAAGACCTAAATGGTTTAGTCCACGAAATGGGAGAGATTAAAATTGATACTAAACCTGATGTTTGACCTATCATGAAAAGACCCTACAAACTAGCTCACAAATACAAGGGGATAGTCAAAAAGGAAATTGATAACATGTTAGCAGCAGCCATTATCTACCCTATCAACCAATCAGAATGGGCAAGTCCAATGGTCATACAACCCAAGAAACATGACCCGAACAAGATAATAATTTGTGTTGACTTCAAGGAATTAAACAAAGTAACACTGACAGACCCATTTCCCACTCCTTATGCAAATGAAATCTTGAATGAAGTTGCAAGACATGAATGCTACTCATTTACAGATGGATTCTTCGGCTATAACCAAGTACCAATAGCTAAAGAATACCAGCAGAAGACAACATTTGTGTGTGAATTTGGTTCCTTTGCCTACAAAGTTATGCCTTTTGAACTAAAGAATGCACCTGCAGTGTTTTCTCAAATTGTTGTCAAAACATTTCAAGAATACATCTATAAAACCATGGCAGTATACTTTGACGACTGGACAATACACTCCACCTTAAAAGATCATCCCAAATGGCTCATACTTATGCTAGAGAGATGTAGACAGATTCAACTCTCCTTAAACATCAAGAAATGTATATTTATGACTCCCATAAGAATACTATTAGGGCACATTGTCTATAAGGAAGGTATCAAAGTCAACTTTTCCAAGATTAAAATTATCCTCAACCTAAAACCACCAGTAAGCCCCAAACAAGTCAGGGTGTTACTTGGACATACATGGTATTACCAAAAATTCATAAGATACTATTCAGATACCACCTATCCTATGGAAGAACTATTAAGTGAAGATCAAGAGTTTAAGTGGATAAAGGAATGCCACATCTCATTCGAGAAACTGAAAAGAAAATTAGTCGAAGCCCCCATCCTAAAATTTCCAAACTGGTCGATCAAATTCCATGTCCATATTGATGCATCAGGAATAGCAATAGGAGCAATCCTAACTCAACGAAGAGATGATGGGATGGATTATCCCATAGTTTACAGCAGCAAAAAATTAAATAAGGTTGAAAGAAACTACTCGACTACAGAAAGAGAAGCCTTAGGTATGGTATTTTCCCTCCAAAAGTATCGACATTACCTATTAGCCAACCCCTTCATATTCTATACCGACCATCAGGACCTAAAGTATCTTGTCAATAAACCCCTCCATCATGGAATAATTTTTCGATGGCTACTTCTCTTCCAATAATTTGAGTTCGAAGTTGTTGTCCGTCTAGGAAAGTTAAATGTAGGACCCGACCATCTATCCCGAATTGACATAGGAGAAGAACTGACCGGAGTCAACGATGACTTACCTGATGCACATTTATTTTGCATAGAAGCAGTACCAGCAGAACTCGAAGAAATAGCTCAGTTCTTAGAAAACGGACAGGCACCAGAAGGTGTGAATACCAAGAAAAAACAAATCTTAGCTATGAAGGCTGCGCCATATAGTCTCATTAACGAATTTTTATACAAAATGGGATTAGAAGACATCCTCAGAAGATGTGTACTTGAACATGAACGAGACCAAATCATGCATGAAGCACACTATGGACCTACAGGAGGAAATTTCCAAGTAGACACAACTACAAAGAAAATCCAACAGTTAGGATTATGGTGGCCGACACTCCACAGAGATTGCAAAATTTTTGTTAGTCGATGTGACAGATGTCAACGACTTGGTTGACCCCTGCCTAGTACAGAAATGCCTTTGATATCAGTAAACCCCAGTCACACATTCAAAATATGGGCCATAGACTTCATAGGACCATTCCCTATCCCATTGAAAAGATCAAGTGCAAGATATATTATTACTGCAGTGGAATACGTTACTAAGTGGGAAGAATCTGAACCTATCGATACATGTTCTAGTGAGATAGCCGCTAAATTTATATATGAAAATCATCACTAGATTTGGATGCCCACTAACCTTGATTTGCGACTAGGGGACACACTTTATTAACAAAACCGTCAAAACCCTAACCCACCAGTTCCAAATCGACCACCGACGGAGTACAACATATCATCCTCAGTCAAATGGAGCAATTGAAGCATTCAATAAAACATTAACAAAAGGGTTAACTGAAATATGTAATGCTGACAAGGACGACTGGGATGAGAAAATACCTGCAGTCTTATGGGTATACAGAATAGCCTATAAACGATCAACCGACCAAACATCGTTTCGACTAGTCTATGGACAAGAAGCAGTAGTCCCACTACAATTCCAACAACAGACACCTATTGTTGCACAACTGCTACATGTCGATGTCAAACAAGGAAGGAGGGACTAACTATTTCAACTTAGCAAGCTGGAAGAACACCGACTCATGGCTAGACAACACCAAGAAATACAGAAGAAACAACATAAATTATGGCACGACTGTAACATCAAGAACAAAAACCTGTCGGTCAGCGACCTTGCCCTACTTTATAATAGTCAGGTCGACGACCTTGACCTACGTTACAGGGCCTAGTATTTCGAAATCTCGTAAATGGAGCCCAACTAAAACGTTACGAAAACTAAAATTTCTTTAAAAAAAAAAAATCATATAACAACCATAACCGACAACCAAAATCCATAAAAAACTAAAAATTCAAAAAACAAAATAATACCCCATAGACATGAAAACCATGACAGGACAGTACCATCTCGACAACCATCACAATGACCATCAACCATTTTCATCGACCACTCCTATCGACCATTTTCATCACCAACATCAGTCGACCACCTCAACCGTCCCATCGCGCATTCATGACCTTGAGCACCGAAAGAAAATCACCATTACTCTGCACTCACGTATTCCAGCTGGAAAATCACATCTGCCATTAATACATCCATTATCGCACACAAACACACCATCGCCTATAAGTACTGGACTGTCGAAGGTTCACTCACCACAAACCTTACACACAGAGCATTGGAGCACTCAGTAGACCAAAATCCAAGAACCCCGTAGTGACATCGACCAGATTGACACAATGGCCCCTAAACAAACCTGAACCTCCACTAAAGCCAAGGAGATACAGGCTGTAGATACACCTTTAGTCCGTAGACTGAAAAATATCAAAAAATGCCAAAGTGGAAGAAGGGCCATGGCAAAAGCTATGGACTGAAATACAAGAATGGGGCTTGTCGAAAAGAAGATGACTCAAGTGGTAGAAAAAGTCCGACACAGCACCCTCTTTGCATATTCCAATGCATCGTTGATGGCCAACTTTGGTGGCACAAAGGAAGCTGCTGTGAAATTTATTATTAGTCGATATCACAATGGCCGATTCTACTTTGATGAGCCGATTGACATCTCTGGAGATGTCATCTTCAAACTGACCGGTCTCTCTAATAAAGGAGACCCTGCACCAGTCAGGATCAAAGAAGGACTAGTCCAAGAGCTTACAGGATCACCTTCTGGAAAAAACTCAAAAGGGTTGATGATCAGTTAGATCACAATTCGAATGCCACAGATTGTGGCCAAAATCATTGCCATCACACTCACATTAGCAATTGAGGGCAGTGACCTCAAGTTAGACATGCTGGAAGCTGTCGACACTATTTCCACAGATGGATGACTATACAAACGGGGAGATTATGTCGCCAACCTAATAAAAACTATCTGTGAGCGATGCCAGGAAACAAGGGGAATCATCAAGTTCCCCTCCCTCATCTTGTGGATTGTTATGTACCACATCTACCCAGAAGGCAGCCCAGTCTTTTGGGAACAGTCCAGGTTCGACATGCGGAGGTTTAAACCCTTCTCCCAGAAAGGGACCCTACATGAATTGGAGCGTGGGAAAGTATTACTGGAGAACTGGTTCCAACAATTGAAAGTTCACACGACTATATGGAGGGTGCCTCAAAACATTCGATGAAACCTACCTGTGAAGTCCCACATCCAGCTGGAGCTAGACCATACTTCGGTGTGGTACATGCAGGGGAAGGAATCCAACGCCAAACACCTTGACTACTATCCATTGGTTGACCAGATTTTTTGAGAATTGTCTCGACAAGCTAAGACCAAGATACCAGTACTGACAGTAGCCAAAGAGATCAACTTTTCGATCGAGGAACCACTCACCGACCAAGAAAAGGAGGAAGACTATGAGCTCAACCTCTACATTAGCACATTTGTGTCAGAAGAGACACCTGTCGAGCACACTAGTTGACTATAGATTACTATCAAGCCTCTGACCGCAAAGAACATAGAACCACAAACTGCAAAACCAAAGCCACCACAGTAGCAGACAGCTCCCCAAGCTCCTAAAATTGTCATCCCGAGTCAAGCACCAATGGGAGAAGTTGAACCAGACAACCTTGAGTATGCTGTTACCAAAAGCATTATTAGAAAACTTACCAAAGAAATAGCAGCAGATAAAAAGAAAATAAAAACCCAGGAGCAACACCAGGGTAAAGGTAAGCGTAAACTTATCATTGCCGAATCATCAGACGACGAAGACGAACTGGTAGCTACAACCCTTGACATCATAGAAGATGTGGTCGCAAATAAAGTGTCGATCGAAACCCAGTTCCAGCAATTTGTCGATGCAGGGGCACAAATGGGTCGACTAAAGAAAGAAAAAACTGCAACAACACCTGAAAATGTCGTCGATCTGGTGTTGACACCTCCACCCCCATCACCGACACAAATAGTCGAGGAGCAAGCATCAGCACAACAGTCAGTCAGTCCCCTCGACTTATACAAAAGTGCGATGCCAGAGGCAATAAAATGAAAGTTCGACAGAGATAGCGACTTGAAAGCCTTCTTTGAAAATCTTCCTGAGATTTTCACGTCGGCTCATAAAATCTCCATAGAAGTGCCCATCTTTGCATCTGGGGAGAAAAAACCAGAACAGGGCACCCAACCCCCAATCATTGCAACAGCCTCGTCGAATTTTGAAAGAAATTTTGATAAGGAATCTGAAGTAACTACACATCGGTCCTCCATTGTTACACCGACCGACCCCGTACCCCAACCCAACCTCCCTGAAGAAGAAGAGACTGAGGAAGACATAACTCGACAAATAAACCAAATGTTTTCTGACATCGACTTGCCCCCTCAACCCAACAAACCATCCTCTCCACCACCACCACCACCACCACCCCACTCAGAAAAATACCCATCATAACCAACTACATCCACATAAGCGGAGGTAGTCATACCACCTCCCCAGCCAGAGAAACCATCAACTTCTATCCCGCAAACCAAAGGCCCCCCTCAACTGCTGCAGGTACACAGGAGACAAAAGCAGAAAAACAAAAAAAGAGGAAGGAACATCATGGAAAGACTCCCAGACTTCAGATTAGCTTGAAGGATGCAATATCCTTAACCGACACAAAGGTGGACTGAGTGAAAAACCAAAGAACTCAAGGACAAAAATATAGAATAGGTCGAGTTTCTCAACAAATGTAGGAACTTAGCTCATTCCGTCATACCGGGCCCCATAGAATTCGAAACCAATAGACCACTTGAAAGAGTATACCAGCTATTCGAGAGCATGGCATCGACCATCCAAGCGCACCTCCAGGAAACCAAAGAAGAATAGAAATAGGAAACTGCCAGACTCTTACTAGCACAACACACTGCATTTTCAGAAGCGTAGAAAGTATTGCAGGATCATAAGGAGGATTCTGTCATAACTGAAGAAGTCCTAAGAGAGTGGCCTACTCACTACGGGAAAGTTTATCAATAGACACGACAGACTCGGCAAGGGATTCAGACATTGGAGAGAAGAAAAACCACGGAGGCAACACTTAGACAGGCAATAGAAGAATAGATAGTGCTGGAGACCACCAAACTGCAGAAATTGGAACGGGAAGCGCATCAGTGGGTACAACAAGCTCTGTCCAATTTATAAAAAATCGACATTTTCATCCCATCGATGAAACGACTTCTCGAGACCATAGAGGCGTATGAACAGTTCATGGGCCCCAACATGGAGAGGATAGCCGAAGTCTCCATCTCAAAAAAGATGTCGATTTTGTCAGGCTTAACCACATTGACCATTGTATCCAGAAAGCTTTACAAGGTTGGACAAACTTCCAACATCACCTTGCCATCATAGCCCCAGCCATTGTTGAAGTCTGTGTACAGAAACAACCAACAATCAGACTTCACAGCCCCAACCATTGTTGAAGTCTGCATACAGAAATGACCAACCATCAGACATCATAGCCCACTGCAGTAGATTTTGTCGAAAGATCGAGCAAGGATTTTTCTACCTCCCTGTTTCTTCGGGATGAAGAAACATTTAGTTTGTGGGGGAGATGTAGAAGGAGCAAGTCGATAAAGTCGACTTGAACGAGGATTGACTTAGTCGATCAGCCGACTAAGTGGATGGGTCGACTTAGTTGATCAGCCGACTAAGTCGGTCGGCCGACTAAACTAAGAGATTAAGTCGGCCACCTAAAGGTCGTGTCGGTTCACCAAACCGATAGGTAGTTATTTTGTAACTGTTCTGTAATCATATATATTAGGCTGTTGAGCTAGATGAGAAATCAATTCAGTTATCTATATTGTATGGACTCATTGTAATAATATAATCTGTTTATTTCTATCTGTTCTTATCTCTTGTCTATGTTTTATATTTATGTATGTCTTAGAGTGTATTATTGGTAACCTTATGTGATCTGTGAGATTACAACAATACCTCAAAATGAAAATTTGGTCGAGACAACAAAGCAAATTAAACAATTTATCCAACCGACCAAAAACCAACCCTTACAAAACCATTGACAGACAAGGGACTGTAACAATATACAAACATGGTCAAGACCATAGTCGACCTACGTACAATTAGAAAATGAAAACAAAAAGGGAAAGAGCTTTAGATGGAAAAACAACCATGTCGAAACGACAAAACCTATCTGTGCAACCATGAAAATCGCAACAACTAACAAACAAGATACTGACAGAATGACTACAGCCAACTTCCCTGCCACATTCTCACAGTTCAAAGAAGGAAGTTGATCGATCAATGAAGCCAAAGCACCAGAGTGGATAGATGCCAAAGTAAAAACTAAAGAAGTCGACATCTCAAATGATGATCGACCAAAATTAGCAAAAAATGGTGACTACTGGGATGACCAACAGACCACAGAAATAGTGAACTTACTAAAAGAATTCCAAGATGTCTTTGCCAGGGATTATAAAGACCTAATAGGTTTAGTCCACGAAATGGGAGAAATGAAAATTGATACTAAACCGGATGTTCAACCTGTCAAGAAAAGACCCTATAAACTAGCTCATAAATACAAAGAGATAGTCAAAAAGGAAATTGATAACATGTTCGCAGTAGGCATCATCTACCCTATTAACCAATTAGAATGGGCAATTCCAATGGTTGTACAACCTAAGAAACATGACCTGACCAACTTGAGAATTTGTGTCAACTTCAGAAAATTAAATAAAGTAACACTGACAGACCCATTTCCCACCCCTTATGTCGATGAAATCTTGAATGAAGTTGCAAAACATGAATGCTACTCATTTACAGATGGATTCTCAGGCTATAACCAAGTACCAATAGCTAAAGAAGACCAGAAGAAGACAACATTTGTGTGTGAATTTGGTTCCTTTGCTTACAAATTTATGCCGTTTGGATTAAAGAATGCACCTGCAGTGTTTTCTCAAATTGTTGTCAAAACATTTCAAGAATACATCTATAAGACCATGGCAGTATACTTCGACGACTAGACAATATACTCCACCTTAAAAGATCATTGCAAATGGCTCAGACTTATGCTAGAGAGATGTAGATAGATTCAAATCTCCCTAAACATAAAAAAATTTATATTTGTGACCCCCATAGGGATACTATTAGGGCACATTGTGTGTAAGGAAGGTATCAAGGTTGACTTTGCAAAGATTAAAATTATCCTTTACCTGAAACTGCCAGTAAACCCCAAACAAGTCAGGGTGTTACTTGGCCATATAGGCTATTAGAGAAAATTCATAAGATACTATTCAGATATGACCTACCCTCTTGAAGAACTATTAAGGGAAGATCAAGAGTTTAACTGGATAGAAGAATGTCACATATCATTCAAAAAATTAAAAAGAAAACTAGTCAAAGCCCCCATCCTAAAGTTTCCAAACTAGTCGATCAAATTCCATGTGCATATTGATGCATCAAGAATAGTAATAGGAGCAATCCTAACTCAACTAGGAGATGATGGAATGGATTATCCCATAGTTTACAGCAGTCGAAAATTAAATAAGGCTGAAAGAAACTATTCAACTACAGAAAGAGAGGCCCTAGGTATGGTCTTTTCCCTCCAAAATTATCGACATTACCTTTTAGCTAACCCCTTCACATTCTATACTGACCATCAAGCCCTGAAGTATCTTATCAATAAACCACTCCATAATGGAAGGATTTGTCGATGGCTACTCCTCTTCCAAGAATTTGAGTTCAAAGTCGTTGTCTGACCAGACAAGTTAAATTTCAGGCCTGACCATCTATCCCGAATCGACACAGGAGAGGAACTTACCGGAGTCGACAATGACTTACCTGATGCACATTTATTTCACATAGAAGTAGTACTAGCAGAACTAGAAGAAATAGCCCAGTTCTTAGAAAACAGACATGCACTAGAAGGTATGAGTACCAAGAAAAAACAAATCTTAGCTATGAAGGCTGCACCATCGACCGATCGACTTAGTCGATCAGTCGACTAATTCGATCAACCGAATAAGTCGATGAGCCAACTTAGTCAATCAGCCAACTAAGTCGGTCGGCTGACTAAACTAAGAGATTAGGTCGGCCACCTAATGTCCCGTCGGTTCGTCGAACCGACAAGTAGTTATTTTGTAACCATCTGTAATCATATATATTAGGCTGTTGAGCCAGATGAGAACTTAGTTCAGTTCTTTGTTTTGTATGAACTCATTTTCGGTAATATAATATGTTAATTCACCTATTTGTTCTTATCTCTTGTCTCTGATTAATTATATATGTTTTAGTGTGTATTATTGGTAACCTTATGTGATCTGTGAGATTACAACATCAATGGTTATGTGGATTCCTATTGGGGAGGTAGTTCCATTGATAGGAAGATAACTTCTAGATGTTGATTTAGTATGATATTAGTTTTGATCTCTTGGTTTAGCTAGAAGGAGTCATAAGTGACACTGAGTACAGTCGAGGAAAAATATCTTGCCACTTGCTCGGCTATTTCGCAGGTAGTATGTTTCCTTTGAAAATTACTATTTGATTTTATTGATTTGGATTGCATTTTTGTATGATGCAGAGAGGAGCAATGAAGCTCGAGGATGTCATGTCCCCATGCCTCCGACCAGTGAAGAGGACACGACTACAAGATTCCAACACAT
>LPNX010769459.1:102276-121518 GCA_001517045.1 Pseudotsuga menziesii | reverse complement strand
TATATTTGCAGAAGTAAAAATGGACAAGAGCACTTATCTTATGAAGAAGTCGATCCGCAACCAGCTATGTCACTGCAATGTTCCACCCAACCATAGGCCAGCGTGCTCCTTAATCTCTCAGCAGTGCTGCCACCCCTCAGCTGGGCATGATTCTCCAAGGAATAAGGGAACTAGTAGGCTGACACATATCCAAGCATACACAAGCATAGCCAAGCCAACACAGTTGGGTTTATCAGGCCATCCAGGAGTTGGGAAAAACTTAATTCTAAGCTGGTGAGCTCATTACAGAGCCAAGAACACCTACACGAGAACTAGCCTGACCTCTAAGACACCCACCCACAACCAACACAAGGAATCAGTCCCTTCTCTGCTACATAGTCCCCTGCATTCCCTTCCAGTGCTATTTAGGGGTGATGGAGAAGAAGGCCAGCCCTCTAGCTCTATCTGTGTGGTTTCCAGCCACCAGGTTTATCAAGCAAACCAAGGCCCCATCCCTGCTCCCAATACAGTCCAAAGAACAACCATTGCACGCATGCATCCACTCATAAATTACAGCTGAACAGGGGGGAAATATTTCTGAGTGAATTCCAATAGCCCCAACGTATCAACAAACACAATCATAATAGGCGGAAAAATTACAGTCCGACTTGGACAACTGAGCAAGTGGATAAGAGTTACACAGACCACCACACAACTCTTGAACATGAAATGACTTCCTACAAGAAATCGTGGGTGACACAGACCAACAACTCCCAGTTTCCTGCATGAATGACAACCACCCAGAGCCCAGTGCGTGAGAGTAAATTCACACTGAAACCCAAATGCGGGTCAAGAACACCCGATTCCACACTATGGGAAAAACGTAAATGATAGTAGAGGAACCCCCAATCCCTCTTTGGGCTGCGTGAGACCAAACTGCAAAGAGTCAGTGCATGAGGAGAATCAAACAATGGAGATCATGCATGAGGATACCCAGCTCCGCCTATTCCCACGGATGAACAGACAATCGATGCCCGCGAGTAGTGAGTTCGTGAGTATTTTTGCATAGTCGTGGGGAGAGTGGAAAATCCCTACGTGAGTGATGGTAGTCGTTTTTTCCCAGCCATAGTGAAGTCAACCATGGTGGAGTGTGCATGAGGTTGAGGACTAACAATCCTGCCACCCCACTCCCAAAAAAATTAACTGCCTCAACCACCACCAACAATTCTTCAATGAAAGTGGTTGGGTAAGGAAAGGAAAAGAAGACACATGGGTATTTTGCTCTCATTGGCCAAGGTTTGAAAAATTCCCCCACATCCTTATCCTTGTGAAAATCATGCCCCTTTCTCATTTTAGTTGTCGTGATCATAGCTGGTCGGGTTCATTTAATTAATTATAGATGCGTATTTACGTGATGACCATCATAATATATGCCGCATGCCCCGATATACCATCGGTGACAAATTCAAATCCAAAACATAACGTAACCGATCAATGGTGGAGCCTTGGCCTTTATCTCTGCACCATGATCATTTAATATATACATCATGTACATCTAATGCAACGAGGTCAAAACCGGGGCATTACAGAGTATGTGCTCCAAATTGAGATCTCTCAAAAGAGGTAGTTCTTGCATAGCCGGTGAGACAACTTGTTTGAGCATAAAATCCTGGAAAAGCTCGTAGGTTTATCATACATAAATAGACTTGTAGGTTTTCCTCAGATGTAATCGGTCCTGTCAAATATCACAATTTATCCTTTGACGTAATCAGCCCTGATGTGATTCTATGCTAGAAATGTCCAGATTAAATTTTGAGTACTTCAGGGAGAAGCTTAATGTTCTCTAGATCGAGGTTCCTTTAAAGGGGAAGTCATGAGTCCATGCTATTTTCTGACATGGTGCTAGGATTGGTTCCTCCCATGGTCAGATGTAAGTGTTGTGTCTTTCTAACATGGTGGGACGATTGGTTCATCCCATGGTTAGATGTAAGTGTTAAGCCTTTCTGACATGGTCGTAGGATTTGTTCCTCCCATGGTCATATGTAAGTATTGCTCCTTTCTAACATGGTGGTAGGAAATGGTTCCTCCCATGGTCAAATGTAAGTGACGATCCTTTCTAACATGGTGGTAGGATTGGTTCCTCCCATTGTCATATGTAACCGTTGTACCTTTCTTACATGGTGGCAAGATTGGTTCCTCCCATGGTTAGATGTAAGTATTGTGCCCCTCTAACATGGTGGTATGATTGGTTCCTCCCATGGTCAGATATAAGTGTAGATACCTACATCTAGTATGAAAAAGGACTGGCTCTGTATAGGTACATCCAACATGAAAAAGGGCTGGATCTGTAGTGGCATACATCTAGTATGAAAAAGGACTGGATATGTAGAGGTATATCCAGTATGAGAAAGGGTCGGATCTGTGGAGATACATCCAACATGAAAAAGGGATGACTCTGTAGTGGCCTACATCAAGTATGAAAAAATATTGGATCTATAGAGGTACATCCAACATGAAAAATGGATGGCTCTATAGAGATACATCCATCATGAAAAAGGGTTGGCTCTTTAGAGGCCTACATCTAGTATGAAAAAGGACTGGCTCTGTGAGGTACATCCAGTATGAAAAACAACTGGCTCTATGAAGTTACATCCAACATGAAAAAGGGTTTGATCTCTCAATGAAGACCTACATGTATGCTAGTCCTACAACCAAAATGAAAAGGACTTGCTCTGTGGAACTTCCCCTGACGAGAAGAATTGAGAGATAACACCAATTGATTGAGATAACAGAAGAAGTGATGATGATGATCCAATGATGATCGATCTTTGATGATGATCCCATGATGATGATCCAGTGATTATGATCTGATGATGATCCATCTTTGAGGAATGCTCTAGTAAAAAATAATGATGCTAATGAATTGTGTCAAGAGAATACCTTCCTAGTTAAGAGGGAGTGTTGATGTATTTGTAACTTTAGAATGTATTCACTTGTGTATTTCATATATTGTATTTCATTGGTCCTTTATGTTCATATTAGTAGAATCATTAATGTAATTAAGTCATGTAAATTTATAGAGGTTAACCCTCCTTTTTGATTGGGGGGGAAAGTGCCCATAGTTGTGGGGCACTAGGGTTATTATACTCTCCCATAGAATTCGGCCTTAGTAAGTAATTGCCAATTCGGAAACTAGTATAAATAGAGACTGGGCCTCTCTATTTGATACACACACTCACCCAACTATAGCGCATAGATGAGAGAAGAAGAGCTCACACAAGTGAGAGAGAGAACAAACGTTGGAGATCATGTTTTTGTCTTTGTTTTTTACTGCTGCCATTGGTGCTCATTCTATCTATGAGGAAGTTCTGCGGTTTTTCCTTTATAGTTTCCTTGAGGATAAATATTTGTGTCTATTGTCTCTTTTGTTTGATTGTGTGCATGTTATTATCTCAGATAAGATCCTAAGATCATATTGTCTAATTGATAAAAATATAACACTACCTAGTGATGCAATGGACTATGTACAGACCTATGATGTATGTCAACGAAATGGAAAACCATTGTCAAAACCCCAAATTTTCCAAAAAAATTTAAAAATTTTAAAACGCATATATTTTCATTAAATGCAGTCATTAAGTGTTTGATTAGTTTTTGCATTACTAGAATTATAACTGAATGATCTTTTGATTATTCTTATCTTTAAAGAATAGTTTCTTGTCAGTTACTGATTTGTTTTCTATTTGCGACCACAAGGTAGAACTGTCATGAAAAACTAGGCTTACTTAGCTTCTGAGCTAACGCAGAAGGTTTCCTTCTCTTACAGATATATAGGTAAGATGCTCGGGTGCTACTAAAATAAATTCCTAAAGTATTCAAATAAAGATTTGTTGTACCAAATTTAATTCAGTAGAAGAATAGACATACTAGTCAGATTTATCGGGCTTATAAAGGTAAAGCTTGGGCTATGATTCCTTTTAATATTTTACTGTTAGAGAAATGAATTCTACTAGTAAAGATAACAACTATTTTTCCTTCATGAAAGCAGGATTTACTATCCCTAGAAGTACTGAACCATTTGATGTATCTACTGAAATGCAAATGTAAATGTAATAAGTATTTCTTATTTAGCATCGTAATATGGCAGGGTCACAATGTCAAAGATCTAAATTTTAATCGTTTATAATTACGGAATCACGCCATGAATGAAGTTACAACTGCTAGTGTAACATGATAAGGAGATCTAAGTACCCAACCTATATTTTTATTAGTTCAAGAAATAAAAGGTTTACTACTTAATTATAAGTCACTTTTAGAATCTTCCTTTAGTATTTAAAGACTTGTATAGTTTGGGAAACTACTTCTATCCCAAGTTCAATAATCAAATAGTAAACTTATAGATCATTTCCGGATCTATCCTACTCAAATACTACTTTAATATTTTCACAAACTATATTATCAAGAAAAGGAATTTCATATACAAAGGTTAATTATTTTATGATGACTCTATAATACCTTTCATACCTTTGAGCTTGAAATTGATCCAAGGCTAAATGTCACAAAAAGATTCTATGACTATTAATAGGATTGTTAATATACAAGCAAGGGATGATCATATGGTCAAGAGTAAAAACCATAATTATGATCAATGGATCACTTAATTGAATTATTACAATGCTATAGACTTTTATATTATAATGTCTTTACCTCCCATCGTAAACTATGGCAATTGATAGTGTAGAAATAGAGTTATAATAAGCTATGCTATGGTAACTATTATTACTCCTTTGTTTTTATAACTCATTCACAAAAAATACAACTCTCCAAACATAAATATGTTAGATCCAATGATAAACGAGTTCTGCACTGTATTGTTTTTTCTAACATCACTCTAATGTTTACGTGGTTGATTATATGAATCAGGTGGTTGAATATGGTATAACAAACCTTGTGGAATCCCCGCGATATGACTTGGGTTGTAAAAATCATTGGTGATTCTTATCGTGGAACTATAGAGTTCCTACCCACTGCATGCCAATAATTAAAGGGTTACGTGGGCTCCTCCTAGCCATGCAATGTCATTTAAAATAAGTTTGACTCAAACCATAGCTATCATTTCTCCACTTCCTTCGGGCCTCCGGCCGCTCTGCAAAACCTCCTAGTCCATTTCGCTACTTGCTCTGTCTGCTAGTAGTCCCTTTACTGGTTCAGCTCCTCGTGGCTCATCTACTGCATTCTGAGAAAGAGACTGGGCCGATTAGCTTGTTGTTGGGTGCTAACGGTGTCGATTCTCTTAGGGTTTTCTCCATTGGAAACTATTGCCCGAACTCTTCATTGTATAGGCTGTCGCCTTCACTTAGTGCTGCAAATCAGCCTCTATCTTGACAGGTTACCCATCGCTTCTGCGAGCTCCTTCTCCTCTGTGGTAAATGAAGGGTTTACCCTTCCTCCTGCTGGTGGTTGTCTTGATGTTCTTCAGTGGGCGTATAACTATTAAACGTTGAGGTAAGATAAATATTTTTTTATTCATTTTCTGTTTGAAGTAAATAGCTTAATATACAACAGATTTTGGCAAAGTTTTTTAATATTTATGTTTAACCTTCGTTGCAGGATTAGGCTTCTCCCCTTGGCGTGGAGGTATGAGACTTCAACAACTGCTATTCCTGGTAAGCCTGGTTTTTATCCATGGCATTCTCCTCCTTGCTGGTCCTTTAGGGCAGTTATGGGTTTGGCTTCACGGTGTGTAACCCTTGCGGTTATTTGGTTCAGTTAGTGAACCTGAGCACTGTTAAAAGAGTTTCGACTCTTCGTTTATCAAGGATCTTTGTCTGTAGCCGAAACTGAAGTTTTGGTTCTTCACTTGCTTTCTTTGTAATGTGTACATGTATAATTTTGTTTATACGGGCTGTAAAAGCCTTACTTTGAATATGATGTCTATCGTCGTGAAGTATAAGGGAGATAAAAATCCTTCTTTTTTATGAACCTCAATGCTTACTTTTAATGTTGACAGGGTTTACCCTGAACTTGGAAATGTAAGCTGATTATACAGTTTTCGTAATTTATATATTTGTTTACTATACAGTTTTTACTTGCGTTTTGAAAAAAAAATAGAATATCTAAGCTCGGCCTTATGAGCCTTTCTGAGTTCGGATACCTCCGATTCCTGTAATTAATATATGCCTCATCTACTATCTGTAAATTATTTATGGCATTTAATAGGTAGGGTTTTTCCTGTACGTTGATAGTATATAAATTGTTATACTTTTTGAATTATAAATCTTAATGTTTAATTACATTCTTTATGTAACTGACAGTCTAACTTTGAGTACAGGTTTTATATAAAACAAAATTCTGTTAATGATAATAAGATAAGAAATTACAATGATTTCCAAATAATATAAATTTTTATACATAAATTAATAGGATATTAATTATCACTGATTATAATAACAATGTTATTCTTCCTGTAATACTTATTACTTTTGCTACTAGCTCTGCTTAGGTAATTTTATAAGTTTACAAAATAATAGTAGTTTATTCTCAGTTTATAAAATAATCTGTTGTTAAAGTATTCTCAAAACTTACTATGAAATACATAGTGCTTCTACAAATACGAGGGTTTTCCAGTTATGTTTTATATAATATGATTAAGCTCAAAGTCGAGCCTTCTGTCACCCTATTATTTGCTTACTATTGGTTAAAGTTACTGTCCAGGGTTCTGTACTGGATTTATACCCTGACTTACTAGTTATTTAGAAAAAGTAAGTTTTAACACATAGTTTATACCCTTCCATTTATATAGGTTTTTTAAATTTTCTTTTTATTTTAATAATGTTATTAAGAACTGTTTATTTACCTTGTAGTACACAAAGTATCAATAGTTCATGTTTGCAGTTAAAGTAATAAGAACATTACCTTAAGTGTAATAATAATAATACTCCTATATTGTATGTAATAGAAATTTATTGTTGTTAATAATAAACGTATTATCTCTCCTGAGAGTACCTATGTTTCCATGATTATTATTTAGTTCATTTTATAACATTCTGTTATTTATTTCTTGAGCCAGTCTTGTTAAATACTAAGTAAGGTTCTGTATTTATCTAATTTATCTTTTTGGTTATGATATTTGTATATATATATAAGAATCAAATACTACTACTTAAGATTTATCTCCTATACTTATATACATATAGAAGCATACATTTAACATTTAAGAAAAATAGGATAACAGTTCTATAAACTATTCGATCTCTGTCAAAAATTAAAAGGAAGATTAAGAAATAAATTGACTACATCATTAAACATACATACATACTAACACAGCTTGGTTTAACTGTAGAGTCTAGACAATATTCAATTACTCCTACTTTCAGTGTTGTCATTTCAGCATATAGAAGTTAAATTCTTTAAACTGAAAGAAACAAATGAAGGTTTAAACCGCAGGTAAACCTAGTCTAACCTTTCTTAAAAACAAGTATTATATTCTTCTATCTGTTCTTTACAAATAATAGAATCACTGAGAGTTAAATACTGTACAAGGAGATAATTTTATCTATAAACACATGCTACTGTCAGTAAAACAAATATTTATTCTGAGGATGGGTGAAAGGAACAATCTACTATTCTACAATCTCATCATACTATCTTTTAAAATTTTACCCCTGTGCTAGAGTACGGTATGGTAAACCCAGATGTGGAAAAACACAGTGGGTGTTTACTCTTCATTAAAGATTCGATTACTATTAAAATAAAAACATTTACATTACTAAACCAGTTAAATCTTTATATCATAACTATAAACATAATATTCAACCATTCATAGTTATCAAAACAAAGACAGTTAGGTGACAAAACCTGCTTAAGCTTTGGAAAACAACATCAATGGGAGGTCGTTCCTCCCTACCAACTCCTGGAAAGCGCTCAAACAACGACTCCTCAGGACCCCCGAGCTTGCTCTGGTCTCCCTGGCTCGAACTACGTGTAGCAATAGTCAGATACCAGTCTTTAAACTCAGTATTAATCCAGAACTTATCAATAAGTTCTCCTAGCTAACAAGCTATAATAAACAAGTTACTGCAGCATTCCTCTCAAAACAACTTCCTTATTGTTTTTCCCTCTTTCCTCAATGAATTTCCTGAATATCATTCACCTCAATGAATTCTCTCTGGAAAAATATCTGAGCAGCCTTAGCTCTCTTCATTGAGTACTTTTAAAAGATTGCCTAGGTATTTTTGGGTTGGTTGTCATTTAATGAGCCACCTGCTCTGATCCCACTTTCTTGGGGGATCATGACCCCAAATATAGGGAAGTTTCCACCTGCAACTTAGGAAGTGTGTGAGGATTCTTCCACTTGTATTTTTCCCTCCACCTAGTTCCATCCACCAGTTTGACCAGTAACCTCTTTTTAACAGCTCTCCCATGCTATTGTCTCCACAATTTATTTATTAATAATAAAATATTCTTAATTACATTCCACTTCTGTTGACTCTACTGAGTCATTAGTTCTTACTTAGCATTAAATTTAACATAATGTCTCAGGAATATAATTAAATAATTAACATTATTTTACAAAATTGGGGTATGTGACATACACACCCCCTTAAAATGTAACATCGTCCTCGATGTTACTTATTCTTCATCCTTTGCAACCTCCTGGAACAGATTCGGGTATGCCTCCCACATCTTACTTTCCAGTTCCCAAGTAGCCTCTTCAGGACTAAGGTGCTTCCATTGCACCTTCACCTGTCCAATGGCACGGTTCCGCAGAGTAATTTCCCTCCTCCCGAGGATACAGTCCGGTTCCACCAGAATTTCTCCTTATGGTTCCACCTATACAACATTCCAATCAATCACATGATTAGTATCATGAACATACTTTTTCAAAACAGAAATATGAAAAACATTATGCACTTTCAAGTTAGGTGGTAACGCTAGCTGATATGCAACTTGACCAATTCTGGATAAAATTTCAAACGCACCACAATAACGTGGTGCTAGTTTTGCACAACTCCCTAGTATTAGGGAGCTTTTCTTTTGCCTTACCTTTATAAAAACGTGCTCACCCACCTGGAACTCTTTGGGAGTTCTTTTCAAATCTGCTTGGCTCTTTTGCCGATCCTGTGCTACCTTCAAATTTTCCTGCACTTGTTTCACAATCTGTTCCATTTCCTTCAATAATTCAGGTCCTAACACCAATCTATCTACTGGATTATTCCAGGAGATAGGATTGTTACATTTATGCCCATACAAAATTTCAAATGGACAAAACTTAGCTGATGAGTGGTAGTTATTATTATATGCAAACTCTACTAAATGAAAGTAGTCCTCCCACTTACCTGGCTGATCCTTAACATACATTCTTAATAGATCTTCCAGCACCTGACTCACTCTTTCAGTCTGTCTGTTTGTCTGCGGATGGAAAGAGGTGCCGAAATTCAGTGTTGTGTTTAATCTCTTAAACAAGGACCTCCAAAAATTCCCTGTGAATTTAGGATCCCTTTCTGAAATGATAACCTTAGGTACTCCATGTAACCTAAAAATCAGCTTTAAAAATATATCAGCTATATTGGCAGCCTTGTAAGTAGTCTTGATAGGAATAAAATGTGTTGCTTTACTTAACTTGTCAACTACCACCATAATTGAATCATTCTGATTCTGATTTCTGGGCAATCCAGTAATAAAATACAAACTGATGATCTCCCATTTCCAACTAGGAATAGGAAATGGTTGCAGTAAACCAGCTGGATGTTGGTGTTCGATTTTCACTTGTTGACTGTCCAAACATCTAGCTATGTATTCAACTACTTCAGATTTCATATTAGGCCAGAAATATTCTTTTCTTAGCATGGTTACAGTCTTTTGGTAACCTGGATGTCCTAAGTAAGGTGTTTTATGAACTTCGTCCAGAATCAACAACTTGACCTTATACACATTAGGCACATACAGTTTGTCCTTAAACAATAAAAATCCATATTTATTTATACTATAACCTTTTATTAAGCTTTTTGTAGGTTCTTCTTTAACTGTAATTTGTAAATTTTTTGATAAATTTCATCCAATTTTACCCCTTCAGTAAGTTGTTCATTTAAATCAGAAGAATAAGTGTTGATTGTTGCTGTAAAGTTCATCTTTTCATTTCTGCTTAAAGCATCCGCCACCTTATTTTCTTTTCATTTTATGTGTTGAATTTCGAAATCATATTCACTCAAGAAGGCTAACCACCTTGCTTGTCTTGCATTTATGTTGGGATGATCTAAAAGGTATTTCAGACCCTTATTATCAGTCATTAAGATAAATTTTCTGCCTATTAAATGATGTCGCCACATTTTTAAGGCATGTATAACAGCAGCAAATTATAAGTCATAAGTTGCATAATTATTTTCATGGATTTTTAACTTCCTGGACTCATAGGCAATCCCATGCCTGTCTTGAGTCAGCACACCACCTAAACCATCATTAAAAGCATCGGTGCATACCACGAAATCCTTATTAGGATCTGCTATTCTTAAAATAGGCGCAGTTGTTAATAAGGTTTTTAATTTCTTAAAACTTTCTTCACACTTTAAGTTCCAATCGAATTTCTTGCCTTTCTTTTGCAAGGAAGTAATTGGATTAGCTATTTTTGAAAATCCTTCAATGAATCTCTGGTAATAACCGGTAATTCCCATGAATGACCTAACATCTGTTATGTCCTTTGGAACTGGCCAATCTTCGATTGCTCGAATATTTTCATGATCGACTGAAATCCCTTCTTTAGTCACTACGTGACCTAAGTACTGGATTTCATCCTTAAAGAAATCACACTTGCTAAACTTTGCAAAAAGTTGTTTCTCTCGCAGCTCTTGTAAAACTATCTGTGAGTGTTTCTTATGTTCTGCTTCATTTTTAGAATAGATTAAGATGTCATCGATAAACACGACAACAAATTTATCTAAGTATTTATGGATTATATTATTCATTAGGCACATGAAGACAGTCGGGGCGTTGGTAATCCAAAATGGCATTATGACAAATTCGTAATGTCCATACCTCGTTCTGAAGGCTGTCTTGAAGATGTCCTCATCGTTAATTCTTACCTGATGATATCCTAATCTAAGGTCTATCTTTGAGAACACTGTAGCTCGACGTAGCTGATCAAACAGATAATCTATGAAGGGAAACGGATATATGTTTTTAATAGTCATCTTATTTAGTTGACGGTAATCTATGCATAGTCACATAGTTCTGTCTTTCTTTTTGACAAAGATGACCGGTGCTCCCCAAGGGGACACACTAGGTCAAATGTACTTCTTATCTATTAATTCTTTTAACTGTGATTTTAGCTCATTAATTTCTAAAATATTCATACGATACAGCTTTCGAGCTAGGTACAGCACCTGGTACCAGCTCAATAGTGAAATCTAGTTCCCTCCTAGGAGGTAATCCTGGAATTTCCTCTGGAAACACATCAGTAAATTCATTTAAAACAGGAATTCCTTCTATTTTTAACTTATATTTTTCATACTTACTTGCCTCATCTGTAATGGTTACAGCATAGGCTTTACACCCTTTCCTGACTGCTCTTTTAAGTTGTAAAGCATAAATCTGCATGATTACAGTTTTTCTAGGAATACCCTTAACTATTACTGGTTGTTCATTATTATTTACGCACGTAAAGGTTTTATCAAAATAGTTTAAAACTACTTTGTGCTGCTCTAACCAATCCATACCAATCATTAAATCATATGAGACAAGTGGCAAAACATTAAGCTTAACTGTAGTTTTGAAATCATCCATCAGTAAAGCACATTCTTTCACATAACATGTTACTTTCCTTTCTTCCCCAGTGGCTAATTGAACTAACCAGGAACTATAAAACTTTTCAACAGTCAGTTTACACTTTTCTACTATCTGAGGTGAAATGTAACTAAGACTAGCTCTTGGATCAATTAAAATGGTTACAGGGGTTTGGTTAACCATACCTTCTACTTCCACCATGGAAGTCTGATAATCAGCTTGGCGGTTCTCCAACACTGCATTTATTCTAGGCATAGTCCTTGCAAGTTATCCAATAGTCATTTCATCCTGCACACTGTGAATGTTGCTGTTGACTTTTTTCGATTTGGGCAGATCGAGGCATAGTGCAGGCCATTACATTCCTAGCACTTAACAGGCTCCTTTTGTTCAAAATTCTTAGTAAAATTCCCACGATTGTTTGCAGCTTTGTTGCCTTTAAAGTTGCTAGAATTATTAGAAGCACCATTTCTATTTCCCTGGAAGTTCTTACCATTAGAATGATTTCTGTTCTTATTATTCTTGAAATTCTTCTGGGGTACAAATTCCTTTTTCTTAAACTCAGGATGATTACTGTTCTTTTTAGCCTTCTAGTTGGCTATACCTTCTTTATTTTTGTTCTATTCAAAATAGAAATTATCCTTCCGCATGGATTCCTCCAGAGTCTTCGGGTTATCATACTCGATTCTGTCCTTGATGTGATACGAAAAACAGCTGAGAAACCACTACACTTTAGGTTTCTCATCGACTAAATAAGGTACATACCTCAACAAGCTTAAGAATTTGTTGTTTAAATCCTTCATAGTCATGGATCCTAACTTTAACTCATAAAATTATTTAGCTCTTTCTTCATAATATTGTTTGGAAAAAAATTTCTTCTTGAAGTACCTTTTAAAGGTACTCCAATTAAATTCTCTTTCCTTGATCCCCTTGACTCTTTTCAGATCTTGCCACCATATGTATGCTTTTCTAGAGAGATTATAGATAGCCATTCTTGCCTTCAGCTGATTTGAATAGTTGTATATCTGAAAATACTTTCTCATCCCGGATAACCAGGACTCTGCTTCCTCCCCTTTTTCGGTCTCTCCGTTGAATGTTGGGGGCTTTATTTTTTTTAAACCCCCCAGAAATCTCTTCATATGGCCCGTACTTCTTCTTTCTGTTATATAACTCAGCCTCACTACTGTCACTAGTAGTGTAGTAGCTTTGTTGTTCCCTGAACCCTTTAGATGATGAACTGCCTTCAGCTTTTGCTAGCTTCATCTTTTTAGATCCTTTCTGATGGCTAGCTTCCTCAGATTTGGATCTTTTGATCGTCCCTTCTGTTTGGAATTTTTCCATCAACATTTGGTTCAACTCTTTCTAAGTTTTCAATATCCTCTCATTGTCCTTCTTGACTGATTCAATTTCAGTCTTCAAATCCTTTATATTCTGCATCAGTTCTAAAGAGTGAGCAGTTACCTCTTCTAAAATAGGTTCTCTGGACATCTGTCTTGTCTCGGTGTTTGGAGATTCCTCCTGAGCATATTCTCCTAACTTCTCCATTCCTGCCTGTTAGATTCAGAAAAAGAAATTTTCTATTCTTTACATAAAACAAAATACATATTAGTACATTATTTTTACGGTTCTGTGGAAACTAGTTGGGCCACATTCAGGCCTAGTATTCGAACCATGCTCTGATACCACATGTCAAAACCCCAAATTTTCCAAAAAAATTTAAAAATGTTAAAACGCATATATTTTCATTAAATGCAGTCATTAACTATTTGATTAGTTTTTGCGTTACTAGAATCATAACTGAATGATATTTTGATTATGCTTATCTTTAAAGAATATTTTCTTGTCAGTTACTGATTTTTTTCTATTTGCGACCACAAGGTAGAACTGTCATGAAAAACTGGGCTTACTTAGCTTCCAGGCTAACGCAGAAGTTTTCCTTCTCTTACAGATATACAGGTAAGATGCTCGGGTGCTGCAAAAATAAATTCCTAAAGTATTCAAATAAAGATTTGTTGTACCAAATTTAATTCAGTAGAAGAATAGACACACTAGTCAGATTTATCGGGCTTATAAAGGTAAAGCTTGGGCTATGATTCCTTTTAATATTTTACTGTTAGAGAAATGAATTCTACTAGTAAAGATAATAGCTATTTTTCCTTCATGAAAGCAGGATTTACTATCCCTAGAATTACTGAACCGTTTGATGTATCTACTGAAATGCAAATGTAAATGTAATAAGTATTTCTTATTTAGCACCGTAATATGGCAGGGTCACAATGTCAAAGATCTAAATTTTAAACGTTTATAATTACGGAATCACGCCATGAATGAAGTTACAACTGTTAGTGTAACATGATAAGGAGATCTAAGTACCCAACCTATATTTTTCTTATTTCAAGAAATAAAAGGTTTACTACTTAATTATAAGTCACTTTTAAAATCTTCCTTTAGTATTTAAAGACCTGTATAGTTTGGGAAACTACTTCTATCCCAAGCTCAATAATCAGATAGTAAACTTATAGATCATTTCCAGATCTATCCTACTCAAATACTACTTTAAGTTTTCACAAACTATATTATCAAGAAAAGGAATTTCATATACAAAGGTTAATTATTTTATGATGACTCTATAATACCTTTCATACCTTTGAGCTTGAAATTGATCCAAGGCTAAATGTCACAAAAAGATTCTATGACTATTAATAGCATTGTTAATATACAAGCAAGGGATGATCATATGGTCAAGAGTAAAAACCATAATTATGATCGATGGATCACTTAATTGAATTATTACAATGCTATAGACTTTTATATTATAATGTCTTTACCTCCCATCGTAAACTATGGCAATTGATAGTGTAGAAATAGAGTTATAATAAGCTACGCTATGGTAACTATTATTACTCCTTTGTTTTTATAACTCATTCACAAACAATACAACTCTCCAAACATAAATATGTTAGATCCAATGATAAATGAGTTCTACACTATATTGTTTTTTTAAACATCACTCTAATGTTTACGTGGTTGATTATATGAATCAGGTGGTTGACTATGGTATAACAAACCTTGTGGAATCCCCGCGATATGACTTGGGTTGTAAAAATCATTGGTGATTCTTATCGTGGAACTATAGAGTTCCTACCCACTGCATGCCAATAATTAAAGGGTTACGTGGGATCCTCCCAGCCATGCAATGTCATCTAAAAGAAGTTTGACTCAAACCCTAGCTATCATTTCTCCACTGCCTTCGGGCCTCCAGCCACTCTGCAAAACCTCCTGGTCCATTTCGTTGCTTGCTCTGCCTGCTAGCAGTCCCTTTGTTGGTTCGGCTCCTCATGGGTCATCTAATGCATTCTGAGAAAGAGACTGGGTCGATTAGCTTGTTGTTGGGTGCTAATAGCGTCAATTCTCTTAGGGTTTTCTCCATTGGCAACTATTGCTCGAACTCTTCATTGTATAGGTCGTCGCCTTCACTTAGTGCTGTGAATCATCCTCCATATTGATAGGTTACCCATCGATTCTCCGAGCTCCTTCTCCTCTGTGGTAAATGAAGGGTTTACCCTTCCTCCTACTGGTGGTTGTCTTGTTGTTCTTCAGTGGGCGTATAACTGTTAAACGTTGAGGTAAGATACATATTTTTTTATTCGTTTTATGTTTGAAGTAAATAGCTTAATATACAATAGTTTTTGGCAAAGGTTTTTAATATTTATGTTTAACCGTCGTTGCAGGATTAGGCTTCTCCCCTTGGCATGGAGGTATGAGACTTCAACAACTGCTATTCCCGATAAGCCTAGTTTTTATCCATTGTGTTATCCTCCTTGCTGGTCCTTTAGGGCAGTTATGGGTTTGGCTTCACGGTGTGTAACCCTCATGGTTATTTGGTTCGGTTAGTGAACTTGAACGCTGTTAAAAGAGTTTCGACTCTTCATTTATCAAGGATCTTTGGCTGTAGCCGAAACTGAAGTTTTGGTTCTTCACTTGCTTTCTATGTAATGTGTCATGTATAATTTTGTGTATACAGGCTGTAAAAGCCTTACTTTGAATATGATGTCTATCGCCGTGAAGTATAAGGGAGATAAAAATCCTTCTTTTTGATGAAACTCAATGCTTACTTTTAATGTTGATAGGGTTTACCCTGAACTTGGAAATGTAAGCTGATTATACAGTTTTTGTAATTTATATATTTGTTTATTGTACAGTTTTTGAAACAATTAAATTTTTACTTGCGTTTTGAAGAAAATAAATAGAATATCTAAGCTCAGCCTTATGAGCCTTTCTAAGATCGGATACCTCCGATTCCTGTAATTAATATATGCCTCATCTACTATCTGTAAATTATTTATGGCATTTAATAGGTAGGGTTTTTCGTGTACATTGATAGAATATAAATTGTTTACTTTTTGAATTATAAATCTTAATGTTTAATTACATTCTTTATGTAACTGAGAGTCTAACTTTGAGTACAGGTTTTATATAAAACAAAATTATTTTAATGATAATAAGATAAGAGATTACAGTGATTTCCAAATAATATAAATTTTTATACATAAATTAATAGGATATTAATTATCACTGATTATAATAACAGTGTTATTCTTCCTATAATACTTATTACTTTTTCTACTAGCTCCGCTTAGGTTCTTTTATAAGTTTATAAAATAATAGTAGTTTATTCTCAGTTTATAAAATAATCTGTTGTTAAAGTATTCTCAAAACTTACTGTGAAATACACAGTGCTTCTGCAAATATGAGGGTTTTCCAATTATGTTTTATATAATATGATTAAGCTTGAAGTCGAGCCTTCTGTCACCTTGTTATTTGCTTACTGTTGGTTAAAGTTATTGTCCAGGGTTCTGTACTGGATTTATACCATGACTTACTAGTTATTTAGAAAAAGTAAGTTTTAACACATAGTTTATACCCTTCCATTTATATAGGGTCTTTAAATTCTCTTTTTATTTTAATAATGTTCTTAAGAACTGTTTATTTACCTTGTAGTACATAAAGTATCAATAGTTCAAGTTTGCAGTTAAAGTAATAAGAACATTACCTTAGGTGGAATAATAATACTCCTATATTGTATGTAATAGAAATTTATTGTTGTTAATAATAAAGGTATTATCTCTCCTGAGAGTACCTATGTTTCCATGATTATTATTTAGTTCATTTTATAACATTCTGTTATTTATTTCTTGAGCCAGTCTTGTTAAATACTAAGTAAGGTTCTGTATTTATCTAATTTATCTGTTTGGTTATGATATATATATATATATATAAGAATCAAATAATACTACTTAAGATTTATCTCTTATACTTATATACATATAGAAGCATACATTTAACATTTAAGAGAAATAGGATAACAGTTCTATAAACTATTCGAGCTGTGTCAAAAATTAAAAGGAAGATTAAGAAATAATTGACTACATCATTAAACATACATACAGACTAACACAGCTTGGTTTAAGTGTAGAGTCTAGACAATATTCAATTACTCCTACTTTCAGTGTTGTCATTTCAGCATATAGAAGTTAAATTATTTAAACTGAAAGATACAAATGAAGGTTTAAACCACAGGTAAACCTAGTCTAACCTTTCTTAAAAACAAGTATTATATTCTTCTATCTGTTCTTTACAAATAATAGAATCAATGAGAATTAAATATTGTACAAGGAGATAATTTTATCTATAAACACATGCTACTATCAGTAAAACAAATATTTCTTCTGAGGATGGGTGAAAGGAACAATCTACTATTCTACAATCTCATCATACTATCTTTTTAAAATTTTACCCCTGTGCTAGAGTACGGTCTGGTAAACCCAAATGTGGAAAAACACAGTGGGTCTTTACTCTTCATCAAAGATTCGATTACTGTTAAACTAAAAACATTTACATTACTAAACCAGTTAAATCTTTATATCATAACTATAAACATAATATTCAACCATTCATAGTTATCAAAACAAAGACAGTTAGGTGACAGAACCTGCTTAAGCTTTGGACAACAACAGCAATGGGAGGCCATTCCTCCCTACCAACTCCTGGAGAGCGCTCAAACAGCGACTCCTCGGGACCCCCGAGTTGCTCTGGTCTCCCTGGATGGAACTAGGTGCAGCAATAGTCAGATACCAGTCTTCAAAATCAATATTAATCCAGAACTTATTAGTAAGTTCTCCCAGCTAACAAGCTGTAATAAACAAGTTACTGTAGCATTCCTCTCAGAACAACTTCCTTACTGTTTTTCCCTCTTTCCTTAATGAATTTCCTGAATATCATTCACCTGAATGAATTCTCTCTGGAAAATATCTGAGCAGCCTCAGCTCTCTTCATTGAGTACTTTTAAAAGATTGCCTAGGCCTTTTTGGGTTAGTTGTCATTTAATGAGCCACCTGCTCGATCCCACTTTCTTGGGGGATCATGACCCCAAATATAGGGAAGTTTCCACCTGCAACTTAGGAAGTGTGTGAGAATGCTGCCACTTGTCTTTTGCCCTCCACCTAGTTCCATCCACCAGTTTGACCAGTAACCTCTTTTTAACAGCTCTCCCATGATGTTGTCTCCACAATTTATTTATTAATAATAAAACATTCTGAATTACATTCCACTTCTGTTGACTCTGCTGAGTCATCAATTCCTACTTAGCATTAAATTTAACATAATGTCTCAAGAATATAATTAAATAATTAACATTATTTTACAAAATTGGGGTATGTGACAACCATAGAGGAGGGATGAGATGTCACTGGTACCTCAGGTGACATTAAAGCTATTTGATCAATGGGCTATGGACTTTGTGGGACTAATTAACCCACCTAGAAAGAGAACTGGTGCTTGGTACATCATTATAGTTACTGACGATTTGACAAGATGGGTGAAAGCCGCACCTATTGTGGACTGCACCACTATGATATCAATGAGGTTCTTATTCAAAAACATTATCACTCGATTTGGGTTTCCAAGGATATTGCTGAGTGAATAGGGGATTCATTTCATCAACTACACAGTTAGTGCATTAATAGAAGAACTTCATATATAGCACAAGAAGAGTACCTTGTATCATCCTCAAGTGAATGGGACAGTGGAGGCATTCAATAAGGTGTTGGAGAATGCACTTAAAAAGGTATGTAATGTGAACCATGATGACTGGAATTTGAATATTCCACCAATGTTGGCCTCTTTTCCCCTCTTGCGTGACCCAGGTCCTGTGCAGTCGGTCGATCCAACAAATACCCAACATACTGTCCCGATAGAGCAAGCCCTATTGGCAACACCTGCAAAGCAGGCACAGTCTCACCCAAGATATCTCATAGATAGGAAACAGCCAAAACCAAGTTTTCATGATTTTCAAGGAATAATAGTCCCTTGGCTCGCATCGAAGGAGCTCAACAAAGGAAACAAAGTGACTGGATAGAGGAGTCGCTTATGTGCGAGTGAGCACACCAGTCTATCATTGCACGCGAACTGGCCTTCCGTTTTACCTCA
>LPNX010769459.1:24736-102025 GCA_001517045.1 Pseudotsuga menziesii | reverse complement strand
TCAAGCTAGCAATACACTCTATCAATTTATTTACTGATTGTAAGGAATATCAGAGACTGAAATACATCAAACATTATACGAGCAGTAACTAGCAATCAATCATATAAATATTCACCATTTTATCCTTTAATTCAAACACAATAAATAACATGGAAACCCATCTGGGAAAAACAACCAAGGTGCTCTTCATCTGGCATGAGAAAGGTTACAACACCTTGCAGTCTGTGCGATGCAGATTGATTTTAAGATATGTCTTTAAGTTCAGAATTATGGTTCTCATGCTCTCTGGTTCGCTCTTCTACTCTACTCCTACTCCTAGCGGTCTGCTCCCTCTATAGTCAAATCTGCGACTCAATAGCCCCTTTAATGCTACCATCCTCTTTCTGCATCTACTCTCTTTCTGATTGCTATCTCCTTACAACAAAACCGACATCCCTCTCTATTAATTACAACTGAACATTAAAATATTAGTGAGAGAACTAAATAGGGAACAATGAATATCTCATAGACCAACCCTTATACCATTGCATCCCCCCTATTTATACTAATTTACATGGCCATGGAGGGCCAACTACATATCGACAGTCTGTTAATCGTGACCATCATCCACCCCTCTGGTTACAGCTGTGGTGATCATGACTTGACATGAGGCACTATTGGCCTGACTTACAAATATCTTCTCATACATGTCTAACTGTAGGCTTACACCGCCTTATATGGCCACAATCTGGATTCTACATCTCTCGCCTTCGGGTCGTTCTCCTTCTTGCATGCTTTTGCACCTACCTTTCCTTTTCAACGTGCCCCTATGCTCTACCTTCGTGGTCCTTTTCATCCTTTGAGGTCTTCCTTTGTTTATCTCGTGCATGAAGTACAGTTACCTTGGTTGCGTATGTGAGTTTCCTCCTTATGCCCCTTTCCCGAGCCAACAGGCCCCCAACAGTCACCTGTGGCTTGTCCCAAGCCATGAAGAAAGGGACATATGAGTAGGATGATTTGCGCAACCTCCCTTTTTCTCATCATTGTTTTTTCACGAGGGGCCTCTGCTGCCACCTAACTTGTGCATCCTACTAGCATTTTTTTTTAAGGTTCTTCAAAAACTTTTTCCAGACTTAGGCACATCGCAGGGTTATGAGATCTGTGCAACTTGTTTCTTGGTGCCCTTTAGTGGATTGGTAATAGAGGATTCACGTTCAGAGTTTTCTTGAGATAGCAATGTAAGCCGATGTGTTTCTTATTGAGACCAAGATCCACGAAACCAGGAATGCCTTCTTTGCTTTTGGACTCTCTCATCATCTTATCATAGTCTAGCTCACATTCCAACAATGTTGGTTAGTGTCCCATTCTGACACAGCAATCTAGCTGGCCTTGGCTCTTCCGCCATTCCCATGCTCCTGGGATTTGGTGTGTGGTTGTTGTAGGCTATTGTGGCTTACTCTCTTGTTGTTCTTCCTTGATTCCATTGCTTCTACTTTCTGGTCTTCACCACCCTTTTTTCCATAGATATTAACTTTGAATACTTGTCCATATTGAAAATCGGTCAAGCCCTACTATCCATGGTGGTGGAGGTGAGTGATTTTCTTCACTGTGACAAATATCACCTCAATAGAATAGACCACAAGCCGACCTTTTCCCACTGGCCTCTTCATATCCCACTAAGAGCTGAACAATCCGCTTGGAGGGTTGTAATACACGATCACCTCTCAAGCCTGTAGAATTTGTGAAAGACTGTAGAGACTATGGACTGGACCCTGGAGACCTTATCAAAATGGGCCAGGTCTCTCGCCCCTACTAGAGTCTGCTCTGGTACCGCTGAGAAGACTGCTACTCTACTACTCTACTAATAACCAAGGATGAATTCACCAGAGGCTTGTTAATGGTTTGAAGCAATTGTGAGATTATCACCATCTTGATTCTTACTGTCCCCAGACATGCTCGAGACGCTGAAAGCTATAGCAACATCCTTGGCCCTTAAGGATACTCGACATGATACTCCCCAACTCATTTGTAACTGCATTTGGAATTGGAGTAGCAGAAGTCAGTGATGAAGGCTTGTCGAAAGTGAATCCCAATCTTATAGGAGAGCATCGGGTCATCTCTCACGCAGGCTTATCTAGTGGCATTATGAGGACAAGACCCTCATCTTGTGTACCAGATTCACTTCATAAATATACTATGAGTATCAGCATCACCACTTTTGGGTAGTGATAGTCGTGAGCATGTGTGGATGGACTAGATGGCCACCATTAAAGAGTTCCCCTTACGTGATCCACCTGCCATGCTGTCTTGTTCTAAGTGCCAAATGTCCATTGAATCTTGACGCATTTAATGGCTTGACAATAGTTTCCAGCTGTCTTGGAATTACCATCACTTGCTTCATAACCAGTTTGATGGAAGTTTTAATGTGCATCATCATTTTCACATAACTTCGACTTTAGGTTACACATCCTTGTTATGTACACGCGGTGCTATGGTTGCCTCCAAAATTCAAAAAAATTCAAAATTCATTTTTTTTTCCTTAGTTGCATTTGCTTATTTTATTTTGGCCTTGTTGGTTCCAGGTCGATTTGCACAATAGTGAAGACCTTGCCTTGGAATTCCTGCAACATTACTTCTATCTTAGCAACCGCCACTGCATTTTCCTCTTCATGCGCAACCAATTGATCTACCTAGTCAGACTGTACATGCTCCAACAATTCCTTCTCTATCGACTGTAATATGCTTTGAAGCTTCTACTGCATTGGTTGAATATGATATGTGAGCTTTTCTGCTTTCGACTAGAATCCTTCAACCTCAACTTCCCCCAGCTTGCTTTTTGGGTTTTACCTGTCAGACTAGTTATGGTAATTAGTTTCTAAGATAGTTGACAAGATGTAACAGTACACCACCATGCTGCTTGTACTACCTTTATTTAATTCCACGCAGGTTTTCTATTCATACAAATCTTTGGCATGGTCCCACTGGTTAATGCAAGCTAGCATGCCATTCCTTCTTTTTTGATCCTTTGGCCCCTTCATGCCTTCCTCCTTGCATGCTTTAGGTTGTCTTCTTTGGCATATGCGATGATGTGACAGTTGGATAGTTTCTTGTGCATGCTTTCTATTGGTTAATGCAATCCCACAACATAATAGTTTACATCTTTTACACATGTCACAGTAAGGTTTCAGGAAACTATCGTTCACCAAACTCATGACGTGGGTACCATCGAGTTTTCTGGAGTTGCGATGTTCCCATACCCACAGTTTGTGTGATGGTATATGGCCTTAGCCAAGTTGCCTTTAGCTTGTGAGGCTGTGCGAATAGTGTGTTGTCATAGTGTAGGATAAGTTGTCCTTCTATGGATGGATTCACCCTAATATATTGGTAATACCGTGCTAGAAGCTATTGTTGAATTGGCTTAGTTTGTAATCTTAGAGGTATCCTCATCCCTTTTAATTCTTCCACCATTCCCTTTCATTCTACTCCGTTTAGATGGAAGAGAGTCTGGTATTTCTGCAGGAGATCTCGATTTGTACAACTGCTTCATCCTGTGACCGGTTTTGTACTACTCTGTAATATTTACCTTTTTCAACTATTTTTGTCCTGCTAAAGTTAATCAATGTTACAGGGAAAAATTCCTATGGCTTGGGGTACGACAATAGACAGAGTAACCACAGAAATCAATCCCTTCCCAATATGCAAGAGAAATAAACATCTAACACTAAAGGATCTCAAAACATACCTTATTCCAGATGGTTGATGTAGATCCCCATTGAGCTTTTCCAATATCGCTTGTGTTAGGAATTTGCTCTCTCAACAATCAGTAAACAAGACAAGAATTATATATAATTGTGTTAGACCTACTCTAACATATATAATTAATAACATATAAGCATTTAAAAGAATCCATGGATTCAATATTCATTTAAATACACATTATTGGACAAGAAAAGATATTTCTATTAATATAAATCAGAGATTACAAGAATGACAACCTCTGTCGGCACATCTGTGAATTGGAGAAACTGAGTCCTACACCCTCTCCACTTCAATCCTCTATCTCTTGACATCAAGCTCAAAATCAAAGGCAAGCTTGGGAAAAGCAAAAAGTGCTCCAAGGGACAAAGAGATGCAGACTCAAGTATAAGGTCTAGAAATAATGGACTATAGTTTTCTTGCTCTTCAATTCCTCTCCCTTCAATGTATCCAAAGGGTTCCTTATGTAGTGCCTCAAAGGGGTATTGGAAGGTCGAATATGAGCGATCTCAAGGCATATGGAAGGAAAAGAGACAAGTGAATCAGCTCCACATCAAGGAAAACTCCAAAACTATTTGGCTTTTTGCACACATCTCAATGTACACGAGTTTAAGAGTCATATCCATCTATATACATGATAATAGGTTTAAAAGTTGTGTATGGAAAATAATGCATGTTTTTAGGGATTATCTTGGAAACATCAAAGGTACAAAATGTTGAAATATTGTAACTTCAAAGAATATTCTATATGTATCTTTTGTGGTCCCCGATGGTCCTACCGGGAGAACCACTTGTATTACTTTGTACCCCGATTCTTCTAATAGGAAGAACTAATAAGAGTCATGAGGTATTCCCCTCTAATTGTAAAGGTGGGTCATTAGCACCCCAATGTGGTTACTTGAGACTACATGTGTAACTCGAGCCTACATGATTTAACTCGAGCCTACATGTCGAATGAGTTAATTCAAGTGAACGGATGAATATAAATAGAGCTGTGGTGCTCCTCATTTAAAACACACACACAGTCACTTGTGTAGCGCACTTGTGGAGGAGAGAAGTAGCTGGAGAAGGAGGAGGATTAGTTTTTTGATCTCCTTGTTGGTTTTACCTTTTTACCTTTTTGGGGCATCTATATTGAGAAAGCTTTTGCTGGGTTTTTCCCTTTAGGGTTTTCCCAGGATAAATCTGTGTTGTTCTTGTGATACGGTTTCTTTCAGTGATCCTATTTATATGATTTTGTTATGAAAATGAAATGAAATACTGATGTTTTATCTAAGCATATGAAAAATTAACATGGTATCAAAGCTAACCTAAATAGGACAGCTTTCAAAAGGTGAAATAGCTCTATCTTTCTCCCCGGAAGAAATTAGGGTTTTCGGGAAAAATTTTGGGTCTCAAAAAATTGCTTGCATAGAAAGTTGCATCCTCCCAGAGCACATATTTTGAGCCTAGAATCAATTTTTTTGGATGTGTGAGTCTCTAGAAAAGTCAAACCCTAGTTTGACAGCTGCCCTAGAAAATTGCTGAACCAGAAAACTGCAGAAGCTGAATCTTGCAAGTCTTATTTGAAAGGTGAAGAATTGAGATCTCCAAAATCCAAGCACATTAGTCAAGTCACCTCATTCAAGCACATCTCCTAGTAAGGTCAGTTTCTCATTCCACAAAATTTCAATTTTTGTGTTTCTCTAACAAGATGACTCCAAGCACTAAGCTTGAGGAAAAGCTAGAAGGAATAGATAATTTTTTATCATGGAAATACAGGATTGGTCTCATTCTCCAAGAGAATGATCTTGATAAGTATGTCAAAGAAGAAGTGTCAGAACCTAAAGAATTTGAAGCCAAGGAGAAGCACAGAAATGATATGATTAGGGCACAAAAAATTATTGCTGACTCCATCAAGGATCACTTGATTCCTCAAGAGTCATCCAAGAAGACTCCAAAATAAATGTATGATTCCCTTTCCAGAATGTTTGAGGGAAGAAACATCAACAGGAAGATGAATCTAAGAGTTCAACTGAAGAGAATCAAGATGAGTCATGGAGAATCCATCCAAGACTAATTTTCAAGGGTTTCTCATATCAAAGAGAAACTAGAAGCTATTGGAGATAATATTGATGAATATGAAATGGTCATGACTGCTCTCAATGGTCTCACTAGACCCTGGGAGTCCTTTATTCAGATGATGTGTGCCAGAAAAGAAAGCATGAAGTTTGATGTTGTATGGGAATACTGCATTCAAGAGGAGACTAGAGTGGAAAATAGAGAATCCTTACTAAAAGAAGATGATCAAGCCCTAGCCACTCACACCAAAAGAAGAAGAAATTTCAAGGAGTCTCAACCTCCCAGAAGAATTCAAACGGTAAGAGAAATACCTCCCATTAAAGACTATTCTGATTTTGAATGTTTTCATTGTAAGAAGATAGGACACATTGCTTGAAATTGTCCCATGAAGAGGAAAGAATATAGAAAGAGGTTCAGCAAAAACAAAATACACCATGCTCATCTAACAGAAGATGAAGATGAAGATGAAGATGAATAAGAAGAAGGACCTCCAAGAAAACAAGCAAGAGAAGAAGATGTAGAAGAGTATGTGCTATTCTCTGCACTCTCTGGATCTGTAACTCCTGGAGAAGATACTTGGCTTATTGATAGTAGTGCTTCAAAGCACATGACGGGACAAAAGAAAACTCTGTCCAAACTTGAATAAAAGAGTTCTCCTCAGAAAGTATCCCTAGGAGATGACTATCAATATCCAATCGAAGTGGTTGGTGAAGCAAGATACAAACTTGATTCAGGTAATCCCCTAAAGATGAAAGATGTATTATATGTACCTGGTCTAAAGAATAATTTACTTTCTATCTCAGCTTTAGATAAGAAAGGATTCAGAGTTGCTTTCATAGATGGCTAAGTACTCATGTGGCCCAAAGGAAAGAATATTGAAGATGCAATCACTATTGGTGAAGAAGAAGGAGGCTTGTATAAACTCAAGGGGCACTCAAAAATAGCCCTTGTGCATGAGTCCACTGACCCTAGTGAAATATGGCATAGAAGGCTTTCCCACATTAATTACAAGGCTCTATATCATGTGAACAAAGCAGTGACGAGATTACCAGACATGAAGATCAAGAATGAAGGCATTTGCAAAGGATGTGCGAAGGGAAAGAACATCAAGAATCCATTTCCGAAAAATGAAACTAAAACAAAAGGTACGTTGGAATTGATTCATTCAGATGTTTGTGGTCCAATTTCTTCTACATCCTTAAGTGGATTTGAATACTACATCAATTTTATTGACGATTTTTCAAGAAAGACTTGGATATACTTCGTGAAAGCAAAGAGTGAAGTGTTTGAAAAATTCAAGGAGTTCAAAGCCTTGATAGAGAATCTTTTAGACAAGAAAATAATAACACTTTGTTCAGACAATGGAGGAGAATATACCTCAAAAGAGTTTGAGGATTTTTGCAAAGATGCCAGAATAAGGAGGGAACTAACCACTCCCTACAATCCTCAGTAGAATGGGGTTGTAGAAAGAAAGAATAGAACCATCATGGAGGTAGTAAAGATGATGATATATGATCAAGATATTCCAATGCATCTATGGGCAGAAGCAGCAAGAATTGTGTTTTATGTATAGAATAGAGTATCTCATAGTGCTCTTGGGTTCAAAACTCCAGAAGATATGTTCACGGGAAAGAAGCCTGAGGTAAGTCACCTCAATATTTTTGGTTGTCTAGTATATATTCATAAACCAAAAGAGAAAAGAACCAAGTTAGACCCTTCAAGAAAGAAGGGAATATTTGTTGGATATTGTGAAGTATCCAAAGCATTCACAATTTACATTCCTAGATTTCATCATATGGAAATCAGTCGAGATGTGGCATTCGATGAAGAGGTAGCACTCAAGAGATCCCGGAAGTGCCAACATGAAGAAGTATATGAAGAAGAGACACCTCCCAGAAATGAAGAAACTACATGTCTCTCTCAATATGAAGCTCCTGAAGATCATGACATGGAAGTACCTCAAGAATCCCCTATGATGGAAATATAAAGAAAGAGAAAGCCTACTTGGACAAGAGAAATTATACAAGAGGTAGAAAAATATGGAGCTTTTGAAGGCTCCAAAAGGAAAAGAAATAAACCTAATACTTTCTCAAACTATGTAGCCTTGATGTGTGATCTTGTAGATCAAGAACCTACAAACTACGAAGAAGCAGTACAGAAGGAAGAATGGAAAGAAGCAATGACTGAAGAATACCAGTCAATAATGAAGAATGATGTGTGGAATATAGTTCCCAAACCAGAAGAAAAAAGTATAGAATCCTCCAAATGGATATTCAAAATAAAGCATGCAACTGACGGAAGCATCAAGAAGTATAAAGCAAGATTTGTGGCCAGAGGTTTCTCTCAGAAATAGGGATTTGATTATGAAGAGACATTTTCCCCAGTAGCATGGTATACTTTGATTAGAGCTACCATGGCACTTGCATCCATGATGAAGTGGGAATTACACCAGATGGATGTGAAAACAAATTTTCTAAATGGTGTGATCGAAGAAGAAGTATACATAGAACAACCACAAAAATTTGAAGTTGAAGATAGACATACTCATGTATGCAAATTGAAGAAGGCCTTGTATGGTCTTAAACAAGCCCCTTGAGCTTGGTATGAAAGGATAGATAGTTTCTTGTTAATTATGGGCTTTACCAAGAGTAAGGATGATCCGAAACTTTATCTCAAAGTTGTAGAAGATGAACCCATCATCCAATTATTATATGTAGATGACTTATTCTTGACAGGGAATAAGAAACAGATCATGGAAAGCAAGAAGAAACTAGTAGAATAATTTGAGATGAAAGACCTTGGGTTAATGCATTATTTCCTAGGTATGGAAGTATGGCAAAGTTTGGAAGGAATCTTTCTCAACCAGGGAAAGTATGCAGTAGAAATATTGAAGAGATTAAATATGTTGGAATGCAAACCATGGCCACACCCATGGACTCCAACCTGAAGTTGTTAGCTGATGACTCATCAGAGTTAGTGGATGCAACTCATTATAGACAGATCATTGGGTATCTAATGTACTTAAAATATACCAGACCAGACATTTGTTTTGCTGTGAACACCTTAAGTCAATATCTTGTTCAACCAAGATGGGTTCACCTAGTAGCTGCAAAACATGTGATGAGATATCTGAAAGGGACTATAGACTTTTCTCTATACTATGATAGTAGCCATGAGTATAGGTTGTATGGCTACACATATGTAGATTGGGCTGGAAGTATCTCAGACACAAAAATCACTTTGGGTGGATGTTATAGTCTAGGGTCTGCTATGATTTCATGGTTTAGCAGAAATCAGTCTAGTGTTGCTCTAAGCACAGCCGAAGCAGAATATATAGAAGCTTGCTCTGCTAGCTGTGAATCCATATGGCTTTGGAAGTTGATGTCAGAATTATTCAACCTAGAGTTGGACACTACTGTGATTCTATGTGACAACCAAAGATGTATAAGGATGATAGAGAACCCTGTGTTCCACGATAGATCAAAGCGCATAGAAATCAGATATTTCTACATTCGAGAGATGATGTAGAAAGGAGCCATAAATATCCAGTATGTGAGTACTGATGAACAATTTGCTGATGTGTTGACAAAGCCTCTATCCTGAGTAAAGTTTGAACACTTTTGAGAGAAGCTTGGTGTGGTTTGGAAATACCTTCCCTGAAAGGGGGAGTAGTGATGTTGCAGTGGGATTGTATCATCCCTGCGCACTTGCCCTAAAGTGATCTGGAGACCTCGGTCTTCGAGAATGAAGAGGTATTGTATCATCCCAGGACATATGTCCAAAAGTAACCACTTATACTATGAAATTAGAACTCGACACAGTTCTTATTTTTCTCTCTCTTAATTTTAGTAGCTATTTTTACCTCTGTTTGAAAAAGGGTTGATACCAGTATCACAGATTTTCATTTTAAGACATTTTTTGGGCATTCGAATCATCTTTGTTGTAAAATATTTTTAATTTATATTTTCAAGTGTGATTTTTAGAAATTTAACAAAATAATATATATTTAGAATTAAGTTATATTGAAAAACATATACATTTTGCATTTTTTTCTTTAAAATAAGACTATTTTGTTGGAAAAATTGTAAGAAATTACAGAAAATAATAACATTTAAAACCATTTTTGAGGGATTTTCAGAGTTTTTTTTGTATAAAAATGATACTATTTCATACTATTTTCCAAAAAGTTACTATTCACATAAATTGAAGAAAAACTATACCATATATGTGGAAATTGAACCCAGTGATAGATTAATTTTACTCACAACAATTAACAATTGATCATGCAAAATCACTCACAAAAGAGATTGAAATTGGAGATGAACATTAAACTGTATTAACTCAGTGTACAATAGCCAACCCTGTAACATAATAGGTTGCATCATTAAATAATTACATAGGATATTTGATTGCATGAGAAGGCACATCGAATCTAGTCAAAAGCAGGCTTACCAAAAATAAGCAAATCCCCCATAGGTGTAAAAAGCTGATCCCAAATATGTCATGGAGCTCACGAATTGGAAAAAAGGCTTAGGAAAGCTAAATAGAGATGGAATGACAACTCATACATGCTTTTCCAAGGAGAAAAGAGAGGAGGATGTGTAGGACAAAAAACTAGTCAACCTCACCTAGTCAAGCTTTTCCTTTTGCCTTAAAACACTGAAAAAGCAGGCAATACAGCAGAAAAAGTAGAAGGCCGCTTAGGAGGCAAGGAATAAAGTAGATTTGATTCCTTGAGGTTTCCCAAGCGCTACATGGGTCAAATAAGGCAAGTTTGACCACTATGGATAGGTAAATGACAACTTGCACAAGGTGGGACACATGAACTAGGAAAATAAGACAAAAATAATTAAATTAATGTCTAAGGTAGCTAACTATGGGTTGATTATTATAACACCCCCCCTTAAGCCTGACTTATGAGTAATATATCAGAAAATTATAGGGCCTAGAAACAAGGCTTAGTCACCCCTTTACATACTGCATGTCCATACAAACAAAAAAAGAGGCAAAACCAACTTGGGAAAATCCTCCCTTAAACATGGACTGTAAAACAAAATTTGGAAATATTGTCTTCACTCATGCTTCACAGCATGATTAGTAATCCCCAGTAGTGATTTGATATTGCTGAATGTCTTCTCACAAAATGCTTTGGTGAAGATATCAGCTACTTGTTCTGAAGATGAACAGAAGAGTAGGTGAATGGTGACATCATACACAAGCTCTCTGATGTAGTGCATATGGATCTCAATGTGTTTGGTTCTCTGCTTCTGAACTGGATCTTTGCAGATTTGAATGGTACTCTAGTTATCACAGTAGATGGTAGTTGAGTACTTTTATTTGAATCCACACTCTCCAAGTAAACCTTGCAACCATCAACATTGAGTTGCTGCATTAACAACTCCTTTGTACTCTGCTTCTGTAGATGAGAGTGCAATGGCACTCTGTTTCTTGCTGGAACAGCTGATTGGCCCTTCTACAAGAATGAACACATATCTTGATGTGGACTTTCTGTTTGTGCTATCACCTGCCCAATTACTATCAGTAAATCCAATCAAATCAAGATTAGATTTTCCTTTATAGAAGATCCCATGTGTCCTTGTTCCCTGAACAAAGTTAAGGATCCTTTTGGCTGCTTTCCAATGGATCTCATGAGGCTGATCCATCTATCTAGAATCCACACTTACTGCATAAGAAATCTTAGGTCTAGTATGTGTCAGATACAACAAACATCCAATCAATTTCCTATACAGTGTATTGTTTACCATAGGTGAAGAAGCAGCTTCTTCCAGCTTCACTCCTGAAAGGAAAGGAGTTTTGCTTGCTTTGAAATCCTTCATTCTGAATCTGTTCAGTAAGTCCAAGGCATATATGGACTGGTTCACCTTGATTCCATCTTTGTTTTGAGCAATATCAAGCCCCAAAAATTGACTTAAGAGCCGCAAATCTGTCATGGAGAAGGCTTGGTTCATAGCACCCTTTAAGGAAGCAATCTCATCCTTTGAGCTTCCTGTAATGAGGAGGTCATCAACATATAATAGAATGATCATTAATGAACCATTAAATAACTTCAAATAGACATTTGGATCTGATTTTCATCGAACAAAATTCAGTGATAGCAAGAAGCTATCGATCTTAGCATACCAAGCCTTGGGGGCTTGCTTTAGCCCATACAATGACTTTCTCAACCTGCACACAAGAGAAGGGTTAGTAGAAAAACCTTGAGGATGCTGCATATATATCTCTTAAGTGAGATATCCATTCAGGAAGACACATTTTACATCCATGTGATGTACCTCCCATTGCCTTGAGGCTGCAATGGCTAAGGCTAGCCTGATGGAATCCATCTTTTCCACTGGGGAAAAGGTCTCATTGTAATCTATGCCATGAGCTTGTGAGTATCCATTGGCTACCAATATATCCTTTTACTTCAGTGGTGAACCATCAGCAGCAAATTTGGTCTTATAGACCCACTTACACTGGACTAACTTTCTCCCTGGGGGAAGATCCACTAGCTCCCATGTGTTGCTCTTCTAGAGCGAGCTGAACTCCTCCTTCATGGGTGTTTTCCATATTGTATCTCCTACTTATTCTTCATATGTTTGAGGATAAGACTCCACCATCAAATAGCATTTTTCAGCAAACATAGGATCCTTCATGCACATACCACTCTCAAATTGAGATCTAGTCCTCCTTGGATCATTGGGATCCCCAGCTAGCTCTCCTGCTGCATGTAGTGTATTGGCTGCCCATTTTGGCCTTGTAGGGATGTTAGGGTCTGCAATAAACTCATATCCATCAGACAAATCAGAATCATCATGTTCAACAAACTCTTTAATTACTTCCTGAGGTTCAGGTGGAGAAGAGGCTTCTCCAACTTCCACTGCTGCAAGGGGTTCTTCTTCAAACTGAACACACCTTTTGATGAAGGATTCATTTGTGCTAAAATTTATCAGTTTGTACCATTTTGAATCTTCATAGTATCCAAAAAAAAGACACTCTTGGCTTTGGGGCTGCAAATCCTTCCTTTTCTCTGTTAGAATTCTAGCCCAAGCCTTTGAGCCAAAAATCCTGAAATGGGTCACATCTGGCTTGTGCCCACTCCATGCTTCAAAAGGAGTCATACCTTCAAGCTGTTTATGAGGCACCCTATTCTGAATATAGGATGCACAATTGATAGCTTCGGCCCAGTACTTGGTGGCAAAGTTTTGGCCTCCATCATGCATGTTGCCATCTCCTTCAGTGATCTGTTCTTCCTCTCAACAACACCATTTTGTTGTGGTGTGTAAGGGATAGAATGCTGCATATGCACAATAATTAATAAACTTAGACTTGAAATACTCACCACCCTTGTCAGATCTGAGGACCTTGAGTTTCCTCCCAGACTGGTTTTTAACCGAAGCCTTAAAGACTTTGAAGAGGCCAAAAACTTCAGACTTGTGTTTCAGGAAGTAAACCCAGCAATACCTGGAAAATTCATCAATAAAATTCAATGCATATTTGTCCTGACTCATGGAAATATGAGGGAATGGGCCAACAACATCATTGTGGATCAGCTCAAGGGGTGCAGAGGTTCTCTCATGACTAGCTCTCTCAAATTTGTGCTCTAGGTGTTTTCCTAGGATACAACCTTGGCAGACTCCTTTGGAAAATTTTATCTTGGGAAACACTATGACCATCTCTTTTTCACTAAGATCAGAAAGATATTTGTAGTTTAGGTGGCCAAGTATTTCATGCCAAATCTTGCTAGCCTCATTAGCATGAATCAAAAGAGCAGAGGGGTTTGAGTAGGGTAGGAAGTGTGAGAACAAGTATACCTTTTGAGCATGATTTCCAACTCCTTTTGCAATGACTCTACCACTTGAGATCTCTGTGATCTCAACTTCATGAGGGGAGAATATGACTTTCTTAGGAGACCCAGTGTGGGTCATCTGGTACACTGACAAGAGGTTGGAGGCAAGACCAGGCACATACAAGACATTGATGAACTGACCATGATCAAGATCAATCCTCCCTTTGCCCAAAATTTCAGTGAGAGAATCATCTCCCAGTACTATAGGTGGTCCTTTCAACATGTCAAGTGAGGAGAAGGCCTCCTTGGTCGAAACCATGTGTCTTGAAGCTCTAGAATCAATGATAAAACTGGGTGAGCATGAACTCTCTCTCTGTCATTTGAACTTGATCCTCCTTCTCTCTTCTTTGAGCTGTCTAGAAGGGAGATTCCATTCTTCTCCAGAAGTTGGGTCAGCATGTCTATTTTCTTCTTCAAACAAGAGCTTTAAGTGTGATTTCCCTTAGTGCAGTATGCGCACTTGCTCATTTCACCTTTTTTTTTCTTCTTCTGGAAGTTCTTCTTGGAACCTTGTGGCTCCTTCGGAGAATGTTTCTTGTCTCTCTTTTGCTCAGGTGGATTTTTATCTTTCTTTTTGCTTTTTGAATCCACCTTCAAATCTCCAGCAATCAAAGCTTGATCTTTGGATGGTTTGATAGTGCCCATCATCACCAGCTTATCCTGTTCTTGTGTGAGAGATTCCATGAAATCTACAAGGCTACGCATCTTCCAAGTTCGAGCTGTCAGTTTTGTGGCATAAAAGGTCGAAAAAAACACTGAATAGTCAGGAACTAGCTTCAAGAGAATGGCCAGGACGAGCTGATCATCCTTCTTTTCGATCCCACACTGTTTCAGCTGCAAAACTAGTGCTTTGAACTTGGAGAAATATAGCTGCAGGGATTCAAAGCTATTTGGACTCAGAGAAATCAGCTCATTTTAGATTTGATGTCCCCTCATCTCATCTATCTTTCCAAAAAGATCAGAAATATTCTCACATACTTCATTTGGTGATGTCAATCCATTAAGATGGAAAAGGAGGTCTCTGGAAATACTTAGACACAGGAGACCATAGGCCTCATCCCTCCTGTTGTGCCATTTTATCTTCTCTGCAGTTGCATTGGGCTCTGCTTTTGTTGCCATAGTCACCCTTGTAGAGGCATTTCTATCTCAATAGTATCTCTATCTCTTCTTTCCATTCAAATAAATTGAAGGGAGTCAAGATAGTTTTCTGTGATTGATCCATAGCTTAGAAAATCTGTCCCGGCTATCAGTAGAAGGCTCCTAGTCACTGATGTTGAACCTGCAAAACAATTTTGAATGAGAGAAATCGATCTACAATGGCTCTGATACCATGTGGAAATTGAACCCAGTGATATATTAATTTTACTAACAATAATTAACAATTGATCATGCAAAATCACTCACAAAAGAGACTAAAATTGGAGCTGAACACTAAACTGTATTAATTCAATGTATAATAGCCAACCCTGTAACATAATAGGTTGCATTATTAAATAATTACATAGGATATTTTATTGCATGTGAAGGCACATCGAATCTAGTCAAAAGCAGGCTTACCAAAAATAAGCAAATCCCCCATAGGTGTAAAAAGCTGATCCCAAATCTGTCATGGAGCTCATGAATTGGAAAAAAGGATTAGGCAAGATAAAGAGTGATGGAATGACAACTCATACATTGTTTTCCAAGGAGAAAGGAGAGGAGGATGTGTAGGACAAAAAACTAGTCAACCTCACCTAGTCAAGCTTTTCCTTTTGCCTTAAAACACTGAAAAAGCAGGAAATGAAGCAGAAAAAGTAGAAGGTCACTTAGGAGGCCAGGAATAAAGTAGATTTGATTCCTTGAGGTTTCCCAAGTGCTACATGGGTCAAATAAGGCAAGTTTGACCACTATCAATAGGTAAATGACAACTTGCACAAGGTGGGACACATGAACTAGGCAAATAAGACAAAAATAATTAAATTAATGTCTAAGGTAGCTAACTATGGGTAGATTATTCTAACAATATATTTGTAAATAACATATTAAAAACAATATATATAGAAAATTTATTTCTAAAATAAAGTTTGAAATTCAAAACAGTACTTATATATTTTATCAAGAAGTTGTCAAATTTAGCATTTTCTTCAAGACATGAAATTAATAAACAATATCATGCAGGCCAAATTATTCATCAAAATTGGAATTTTATGGAGCTTGGCTTTTATCGGGAACATCAGTGTCATGTTCCATTGGGTCTTCTAGGTCTGCAAGATTCTCAAAGTGCTCATTTCCAAACATCCCTCCCAATATAGAAAATATTAAACCCCCTCCACCCCCCTAATTGCTTCTTTAACATTACACTAATTTTTTTTTGTTTAAATTAAACCCCCCTCCAATCACCTAAACTCCCCCAACATTACATGAAAATAAATTTTAAAAAAATGAAACCACCCCTAACTCCCTAAACCCTTTCCAACAATACATTAAAGAAAATTAAAACCCCTAACTCCCTAAACCTTTCCCAACATTATATTAAAAAAAAAATTTTAAAACCCCAAAACATTATGTTAATACACCTAAACTAAAAAAATAAAAAAACCATATCTCCCCCAAAAAAACATTATATTAGAAAACAATTTAAAAATAATTAAATCCCCCTAACTCCAACACGGTCCCCTAGCATTACTATGATTTCAAATGGCATTACTATGACTTCCAAAGCATATATGCTCGCATTGTTATGGTAATTCTTCATACAGAGTGAGATGTTGGGTTTTTTATATTAATAGTTTTGTTTTAAAGTTGATTTAAACCTTAATGGACTTTTTAGTTATGTTTATTTATTTTATAAACGGAAGTTCAATTCTTAATATCAACGTTTATGCACTTTTTTGGTTCATTTATTTTATAAGTAGAATTGATGGTAAATATCAACATGTTAGTAATTTAAATATTGAAAGTTAATTTGATTATATTATATTGTCTAATTTATTCAATTTATTATAATCATTTTAGTTTTGTGAGTGAAATTAAAAATAAGCACCGAACGGATAATTTGCAATAATGTTTTTAAAAGTAAATTATAATTATAAATATTTTTTACATTCCAGTTAATTAATCAATTAAGCAAATGCAAATAAATTTAAAAGGCATAAAATTACAGAAAGTTCTAGACAATAGTTTCTTACAAAAGATCATCTTACAAATTATGGTTACGATCCATTACATGGATATGCAATCAAAGAACAAAACAATAACTTTATGTTGAATTTTTAAACAATAACTTTACATTGAATTTTTCAAATGGAGTGGAATAAATAACACATATGTCAGTACACACTGATCATGGAGAAGTTGCGTCGTCCATGACCAACATCCCACACAATATTAAAAAATGGAGGAATGGATAAAATATATGAAGAAGATAAACTCTTACAAACCAATCATGAAGAAATTGCGCCCAGCTGCATGACCAATATTCCATACAATAACTCATTCCAGATATCAGGCAAACTAGGAAAACACTAGTGGTTGCAATCTCCAATCAAGTGGATAGGAAATGGATAGGAAAGTATATGTACGAGGCTGTCTCCATATCTACCCCATTGAATATAAATGGACTATTTATATGCGTTTGTAAGGGCTCTCTCTACCCATCGATCTATCCTTTGGGGCTTGTGGATTTGTAACCTGGTGGGTGAGCCTGTTTTGGAACCGATGAACAATCTTACAATGCACCTGCTTTACGTTTAACACACCTTATTACAAATGGCTAGCCAGTATCGAATCTTTCCCATTATAATCTTGTCCTACAACCGACCCTACTTCCTCTATGCTTTGCAGAGATCTAAGGAATCCCAACTACCCACATATCCTGAAGGTCAAAAGCTGAAGCTATGGCATCGAATGTAATGAATAGAAAGGGTAGAGACTGTCATGATACACTTTTTTATAGGGTCATTCTATTAGCTGTCCAGATAATTATCTCTAGCTCTTTTTAGATATACAGACTGTCGTGATACACTTTTTTACAGGGTCATATCTATCATTTGTCCAAATAATTATCTCTAGCCCTTTTTAGATATACATTCGCACAAGTCACTTTACCTAAATCTGAAAACTAGAGCCTCTCTTATACCGAAACTCGAATTGGGCTTACCCAACAGCAAGTGGTTATATCCAGCCTCTCCATTCCCATTAGCATCTTTAGCCGGTGATGAAATGCCCGATGCGGGTCGTGATAAAAGGGGAGTATCCTCATTGTTAGGTGGAAGATTGCAAGCGATCTATCCCTCAATGTTAAGTTCTGAACAGGGAGTCACATATCAATAAGACCCAGTTGATCTAGTCAAAGAATGCATTCCAATTTCAGTCGAAGTTGATCCCCCAATAGAGAATATAAGTAAGAGTTTCCTAGTTCCATTTATGTGATGCTTCTGTATCCACCTCTTCCACTCGTCACACTTTTCTCAAATCCTTGCACCATATGCGCTTCCATCGTTCTTGTCGGGACATTTGCGCTCCTCCTTCATTAGATCCTTTCTATACACAGATGGATGTGTACCTTCCAAAAATATGACATTATTGTTATGTTCAGACATGAAACGGGGAGTTTCATGTCATCGAGTACCTTCTCCACAATTTCTAGCATTACAAGATAAGGTCTCACAAATGACTCCTCAAACATTGAAGGCCCTAAGAGTTTGAAGGTCCGTTGTTATAATAGCCAAGGGGTGATACAAATGCTAAGCCCACTGTTAGGGAGAGGAGGGACGTGGGGGAGTGGAGCTCTGATCTTGAGGTGCCAAAGGACCGCCCCTAACAGGCGGCGCGATTCTCGTACTCGATGACATGAAATTCCTCATTTCACATCTGAACATAACAATAATGTCACGTTACTTACATATTTTCTTTAAGAAACTCATCCATTAACCAACAGGAGGGAGGAGGGAGAGGGAGATGAGATCCGCTGCCGGGGTGCCAAAGGACCGCCCCTTGTAGGCAGCACGATTCTCAGGATAGAGGAGGGATCAGACCGCTCCAGGTGCCAAAGGCCCTACCCTAACAGGAGACACGATTCTTAGAATTGTGCCACCTATTAGGGGCGATCCTTTGGCATCCCGGGAGCGGAGCTCAGCTCCCTCTCCCTCCTCCCTCCTGTTGGTTAATGGATGATTTTATTAAATAAAATATGTAAGTAATGCGACATTATTGTTATGTTCAGACGTGAAATGAGGAATTTCATGTCACTGAGTACCTTCTCCACAATTTCCAGCATTACAAGATAAGGTCTCACAAACGACTCCTCGAAGATTGAAGGCCCTAAAAGTTGGAAGGTCCATCGTTATAATAGTGAGGGGGTGATACAGATGCTAAGTGAACTGTTAGGGAGAGGAGGGACATGGGGGAGTGGAGCTCCATTCCAGGGGTTCCAAAGGGCCACCCTTAACAGGCAGCGTGATTCTGAGAATCGCGCTGCCTGTTAGGGGCATCCCTTTGGCACCCGGAGCGGTCCGCTCCCTCCTCTCTCCTAAGAATCGTGTCACTTGTTAGGGGCAGCCCTTTGGCACCCCCGGAGCAGAGCTCCACTCCCTCCTCTCTCCTGTTGGTTAATGGCTGAGTTTCTTAAAAAAAAATATGTAAGTAACGAAGTATCCCTCTATCATGTTTAGGATGATTATGAATTCACTATTGTCTTTATGAGTCGAAGGATGCTTTTAGGGCCCGATTACATCCGATTCATTGGATTAAGGATTTAGTTCATTCATTAAGGCCTATGGTCAGGTGAATTTGAGAGCGAAGATATTACTTTCATTCTTGGGCAATACTTAAAATAGTTGGTAAAGCATACCCATAACCTCAGGCTCGTTCGACTGATTTCGGTGGAATCATGTAATAATCAAAGTGATCATCTGGTGGATGAGAAATTGGTCCCGTACGAAGAACAATGCCTCATCAGCGGAGGGGAGGATAAAAAGTTAACGCAGGAGGAAAGAGTAACTTATTGTCGGTAAATTCCATGTCACTCCAACTCTACTTGTTGTTAGACCCGACATGGTGATTCAGGGTTCGGGGTTCATTACTTTATGATATGAAATCAAAAAGAGGAAGGTCCGATACGCAAAGAGGTAAAGGGGAAGGAAGAGAAGGAAGGATACGTTACCATGTGGTATATGGACACACTGAGCAACAAAGGATGGAAACATACCAACTCAACTTTGAAAACTTGGGCTAGTGGTTTTGCAAGCTCTAGTTTCAGTTTACTTTCACCTGTCGTGCAAAATGTGTCCATTTGATGTAAGTAAACAACCAAGATCCAACCAATGTCTTCTCTAAGTGCTAGCTTATGTACAATATTTTATTCACATAATAAGTAAGCCCTAGCATAATTGCATATATATATACAACATGACAGAAAACATGTTAAATTCAGTTCAATCCATGAATTTTTGTTCAAGACAGACCCGAGAAAGAAGGACCTTTGATGGAAGGAATCAAATCTTGGCTAATTTAATATATTGGATTTTAAAATTGAAATAGACAGAAACCAATTTAAGATCTTGGATTTTGAATCAATCTAGCCCTAAAGCAACTACAAAAATACTGAATTACTTCAAAGGTTAATAAAATACAACTAATAATGATCCCAACAATTAGCAAGTATTTATTATTAGACTCAAACTACTATTAAAAATATTTCTTAAAAGTTCAAGTTTTTAATAAAAGTATGACTTTAATTTATCAATATTATTTTGATATAAAATTAAATAAAAGCATTTTAATAAAACCTTACCTTCTTCTCATATTGTTCATTTAACTAATTAAAAGCTTCTGTGTGGTAAAGAGATCAAATTATACTAAATGACACACAATAGGCATATTGAGTTTATTTGTATCTACTTAATATAACCATTGATTCATTGATTAATCCTATATGCTTCTACTTTATACTTAATATAACCATAGAATAATCCTCTATGCTTATACTTTATGGATTAATTATATAAATTTGTTTTAAAATGAATGATATAATTAACATATTAAGTTATCTTTTAATTAAATATAGAGTTCAAGAGAACATACAACATTCATCTATTGCCTCATGACAAATTGCAAGGGAATCAATATATTTCTATCATTGATATGCAAGTTGTTTCAATTCAAGAATTTGTGCTTTGTGCCTTGTGCCTTCTACTACAAATATGATACTTCAACAAAAAGAATTATAATGCTAAATAAGATTAATTCATCAAATTTATGAGATCCAAATGTCATTGCATAACTTCATAAGATTTATTAAGCAAATATATTCTATGGAAATTGACCAAGGAGAAATGTCAAAAATGAATGAATAAACCTAACATAAAATAAATCTTGGTGACCCTCTCATTGACTGCTACATGCATAAAATAAATCTTGGTGACCCTCTCATTGACTGCTACATGTGCAGAAATCTTTTCCTTTCATGTCAATAGTGCCAAGTTATACAATTAGAGGCCCATCTATTACAATGATGGAAATGGATGTGTTGGTACTTCACATCATTCAAATATACTTATGATAAACCTTTATGCAATTTGTTTTGTTAATACACTTTGAAGGACAAGCATCGATTGCAATGACTTCTTGAGGTGGTTGACAATTAAATCTATGGAACTAATCCAATCATGCCGCCAATGAGGGGTGACCCTTTCGCACCCAAGGTAGAGGAGCTCTGCTCCCTCCTCCCTCCTCCCTCCTCTAATAATAAAATAGATCATCTGAAGCGAAGGAATCGAATCTCGACCAACAACACAACATTCTTCCAATCACACATCCTTAACCTGGATAATGGGCATCCTACATAGCCTAGTTCCTGTCCACATGGTAGTTCTGTGCCTTTGTTGTTCTGCAGGAGCGGCCCCAATGGCAGGTCAATTATATTAGGATTTTGTCCTCCCATCATGACATCGACAAATGGGTTTACTTGCATAGTCCACAATGCATTCTGCCAGCCCCCATCGTTATGCGCCAAAGATAATCACATAGGAGTTGGTACAATGGGGAACGTAGTTGTTTCTATTTTTGTCTGCCAAATTAATTTGGTATCCCAATACAATTACAATACAATACAATACAAAAAGAAATTTAGTTTCCACAAAACATCAATGACATTGGGCGGCATATCCCAAGTAATTATTTGTAAATGTTACAAAAAGGAAATATTTAATGTTTTTCGAATTGTGAAATCAATATAAATCATTGTTAAGTTTATTAATTTATTTGAAGTTAACATGAAAGCATCACTCATTTTCATGCAATGCATGTTACACAATGAGCAAATAATTTTGGATAGTGAAAAACTCATGGGGATCAATTTTAGGTGACTGGGGTTACCTATGATTGCCAAGAAACATATAGAGCTCAAATGGTATATGTTGTATTGCAATGGAAGCACCATACCCCATTAAATTAGGCTTAAATATTCCAAACCTAAGGCTATTTTTACGTTCACTCATTAAACCACTAAATAAATGTGATAGCTATTATTTATTTCTCGAAAGTAGCACTCGTTTATATATATATAGCTATGGTGTTTCTTATTTTCATATTCGAATTTATCCACTTAGAGTTGAGATGATCAAATGTACGCCCATGAAGGTTATTGGATAGGTAATGTGGCTAAAGAAGCAACTCTACATCACATCTTATTAATAGAGAATTTCAAGTTTCTAAATTCCTTAACATCGTCAAATTATTGAGTGAATTAGTTAAACGATCTAGAATTTAGTACTTCTACAACATAACCCCAGCATAGTTATCATGGAACCAAAAGAAATATGTAATTACATTATAAATACTCAATAAACATTCTTCAATTAGTTTAGTAAAGAATGGATTATTACCAAATATATTTTCAATTCCTTGTATTTTTGTACATAGAATTCTTATCAAGGATTCAAAAATCCATAAACATGCATACATAGTAAAATTGTAAATAAGGCATACTCTAAGTTTTGATATTGTGAATTAGAAGTGATTTTGTTGCAAATGGATTGAGCTTAATTGTGAGCTTAATGTAATGTTGTGGGGGGTTTAGGGGATTAGGGTTTATTTTTTATTTTTTATTTTTTATTATATTCAGTCCTTCCTCTGTAGAAAATATAGATTGTGATGGAGTATCAGAATCCATGGATGAAATTGAAGAATTTCACATGAAACATTTTAGATGTTTTTTATTAGTATGATGTTTGTAATTGAAACTCTAAAGGAGTTTTTGAATATTTATATGAATCATTTGTTCTTGTATGGTTTAATATATGATTTCAATATGAATCGCGTCATAATTTCTTTGATTTTATATGGTTAGAGTGGTGAAATTATTGATGAAATGTTTGTTTTTGTTTTATATGCAAGTTTCAAAAAAGTTGTAATGTATCTCTTGACGAAAAAATATTTTTTCCAATTTAGGTGTTGATTTTAAAGTTTTTGTACACAACAATATTGGATGTTTAGGCCATGGCTCTATCTTTTACCTTGAAAAAAAAACGTGTATATTGGTATCAACACTTTTCTTTTTGGAAGGTGTTTTTGGTGTTTTTTATGCAAAAATAATTGTTTTTATGGCTAGATTTCTCATTCTTAGTATAAATTTCTCGTTTCATAGTATAAGTGGTTAAGTGATCCGGTGACTTCGGTCATCGAGAATGTGGCAGGATTGTATCATCCTTGAACTTAGGTTCAAAATGGATCTGGTGAACTTCGGTCATCGAGAATGTGGCAGGATTGTATCATCCTTGAACCTAGGTTCAGAATGGATCCGGTGGACATTGGTCATTGAGAAGGTGGCAGGATTGTGTCATCCTTGGACTTCAGTTCAGAACAGATCCCGTGAAATTCGATCATCTAGAAGGTGGCAGTATTGTATCATCCTTGGAATTCGGTTCAAAATAGATCCGGTGAACTTCAGTCATTGAGAAGGTGCCAGGATTGTATCATCTTTGGACTTCGGTTCAGAATGGATTTGGTGAACTTCGGTCATCGAGAGGGTGGCAGGATTGTATCATCCTTGGACTTCGGTTCAAAATGGATCTGGTGAACTTCGGTCATCAAGAAGGTGGCAAGATTGTATCATCCTTGAACTTCGGTCATCGAGAAGGTGGCACGATTGTATCATCCTTGGACTTCAGTTCAGAAGGGATCTGGTGAACTTTGGTCATCGAGAAGGTGGCAGGATTGTATCATCCTTGGACTTCAGTTCAGAATGGATTTGGTGAACTTCGGTCATCGAGAAGGTGGTAGGATTGTATCATCCTTGGACTTTGGTTCAGAAAGAATTCGGTGAACTTCGGTCATCGAGAAGGTGGTAGGATTGTATCATCCCTGGACTTCGGTTCAGAACAGATCTGGTGAAGTTCGGTCATCGAGAAGGTTATAGGATTGCATCATCCCAAGAATTCAAGTCCAAAAGAGATCCAAAGACTTCTTTGTCTTTTTACGATGGTTTGCAGGTTGTTGCTGATGATGATGATGCTTCTGGTTGAAAGATCGGAGTGTGATGATGATGATGTTTTGATGTTGATATTTTGATGATGATGATATTGATATTTTGATGTTTTGATCATAATCATGTTTTGATGTTGATGATGTTTTCATGATGATGTATCTGATCAAAACATCAGAGTATTATGATGATGATGTTGTTGCTGATCGAAAGGTCAAAGTACTGAAGATGTTGCTGATCGAAAAGGTCAAAGTACTAAAGATGTTGCTGAAGTTGTTGCTGATCGAGAGGCCAAAGTATTGAAGATGTTGATGCTGATCGAAAGGTCAAAGTGCTGATGATGATGTTGTTGATATTGTTGATCGTAAGATCAGAATATAATGATGATGATGATGTTGTTTGAAAAAAAAAATCAAAATTCTAAAGAAGTAGTTGTGGATCAAAACAGTCAGAATGTTGTTGTTACCAAATACTGAAGATTGAAGATGAAGACTACCTAATGTTGAAAAGCTTCCAATGATTTATAGATGTGTTACCCTGATGATGTTGATGATGTCCTCTATCTCTCTCTTACTATTGTTGTTTTTGATGTTGTTGTAGAATACCCTTCTAGTTAAGGGGGAGTGTTGAAATATTGTCACTTCGAAGAATATTCTTTATGTATCTTTTGCGGTCCCTGATGGTCCTACTGGGAGAACCACTTGTATTACTTTGTACCCCGATGCTTCTAATCAAAAGAACTAATAAGAGTCATGAGGTAGTCCCCTCTAATTGTAAAGGTGGGTCATTAGCACCCCAGTGTGGTTACTTGAGCCTACATGTGTAACTCGAGACTACATGATTTAACTCGAGCCTACATGTCGAATGAGTTAATTCAAGTGAACGGATGAATATAAATAGAGATGTGGTGCTCCTCATTTAAAACACACACACACTCACTTGTGTAGCGCACTTGTGGAGGAGAGAAGTAGCTGGAGAAGGAGGAGGATCAGGTTTTTGATCTCCTTGTTGGTTTTACCTTTTTAGCTTTTTGGGGCATCTATATTGAGTAAGCTTTTGTTGGGTTTTTCCCTTTAGGGTTTTCCCAGGATAAATCTGTGTTGTTCTTGTGATACTATTTCTTTCAGTGATCCTGTTTATATGCTTTTGTTATGAAAATGAATTAAAATACTGATGTTTTAGCTAAGCATATGAAAAATTAACACAAAAATGGTCCATGGGGTCCAAAGAGTCTGCAAAGGGACAGGGAAGGCTGTAAATGTGTGATCCACCATGTGTGGTAAAATCAACTGCAACAGATTCCCCATAATGTGTGAGGTCATAGGGGTGACACGATGGATGAAATACATTATAAGTCCATCCCAAAAGTGGAGTGATGAAGAACGAGGTGGAAGAACCAACCATCCAATAGTATAACACAATAGCCAAACTCTGCACATGACTGCAAGTACATATAGCAGTCCGAGATACATAAGAGTTCAATGGCCATGAATATGCATGATACAAAATATGACATGTGTGGTCATCTCCACGTATAATATAGATATATCAGAATCTCCATGATGAATATATAAAAAGGATCATGATCTCCATAATGGCTGAAGATATCTGACATACACTGAAATCAAGTCATGAGAGTTGAATTCTCATGAACACTGGCACGATCAAGGACGTAGCATATATGAAATGCCACCAATATGGAAGGTCTTATACATAATATGCTATGAGTACATGTCCTACTATGTGAGTAGAGGTGTTGAGGTCTAACATAGTAGTCCATCATCTGATTACCGGTCATTGATGTATTTTGTTAATAGACATGAGATTACCCACCGATAATGAAAATGGGAATCAAGGTACTAGAGTGCAAACTAAAAATTGTGAATAAATGTGTTGAGGTTGAACAATTGAAAGAATCCATCAATCAGGGCACATTGATGTATCCAAAACAATGTCAATGGAAAGAGAACCTACCATTGATGACTGCAAGTCTCAAGGCACTAAAAATTACTCTAGACTCCTATCCTAGAATAAATGATATTGTTAGAATAATAAACCCATATTTTACCCACTTAGACATTAATTTCATTATTTTTGTCTTATTTGCCTAGTTCATGTGTCCCACCTTGTGCAAGTTGTTATTTGCCTATATATAATGGTCAAACTTGCCTTATTTGACTCATGTAGCACATGGGAGAGCTAAAGGAATCAATTCTATTTTATTCCTGGCCTCCTAGGTGCTCTTCTACTTTTTCTGCTTTATTGCCTGCTTTTTCAGTGTTTTAAGGCAAAAAGGAAAAGCTAGACTAGGTGAGGTTGACTAGATTTTTGTCCTACACATCCTCCTCTCTTTTCTCCATGAAAAATCATGTATGGGATGCCATTCCACCACTCTTTAGCTTGCCTAAGCCTTTTTTCCAATTCGTGAGCTCCATGACAGATTTGGGATCAGCTTTTTACACCCATGGGGGATTTGCTTATTTTTTGTAAACCTGCTTTATGCTAGATTTGATTTGATCCTCATGCAATTGAATCCTTGATGTATTCTATTTATTCATAAGCCTATGTTATTATAGGGTTGGATATTGTACACTTACATAATATAGTTTAGTGTTACAGCTCCATTTCCAGTCTCTTTTGTGAGTGATTTTGCATGATCAATTAATAATCGTTGTGAGTAAAATTAATCGATTGCTGGCCTTAATTTCCATAGATATGAAGTCGATGGGATGAAATATGTTGGAAGGAGGGCATTAAGACATCTCCCGTCATCCAACATGAGGTACTTACCAAAGCTGTATAATGTGGAAGGACTCGATCATAATGTGCACGGACCAGTATTAGTATCAGGAATGGCCAACATGCAAAGTTAAGAGAAATGAGGAATGTATGACTCAGGTTTCAAATTCCTTCAAACAAGATCATAAAGGCAAATGGTGACTAAATGTAGGAAACACATACTCAATATACAAAATTGGGACATCTTTGCAACATAGGAGGCATCGACAAAGGCTCCATAGTGATTGGAAGCTTAACCAGTCGGTGGAGATAAACTCAGAGAAACGAGTACAACTCCTAAATTCAAACTATTAACCCAACCAATGGATGTGATATAAAGTTCTTTGTTCGAAGGAAACAAAACTCAACTGCTGCCAAAGATAACATCTTTTCATCTCCGGCTTTTTGTTTTTTTTATTTTTTTGGAATTTTTTAAATATTTTAAAAATATTGAAAAAGAATAATTTTTTTTTATAGTTATAGACTAGGAGGAGACGAGTGTCAAGGGGCAAACAAACTAGTTCCAAGTAGCGAAATGTACCTATCCTTAATGCAATGAAACATGTGTAGGATAATGACACTCAGGGGAAAGTGCCCTCCTGATAAAAAAAGGGGAATCAAGCTACAAAAGATATGTAAAATGGCTTTTCTTGGATAGACAAGAGACAAGATTGGATAGTATGGTTGATAATCAAAGTCAGGGAAGCCAGCATTAGACTCAATAAGGCAAGAAAAACTCATGATAATGCAATTACAACTTGACATAAGGGAGTCCTAGGGAAAACGGCTAGCAAAAAGTTCAAGAGGAGTATGAGGCTCTTGTGCAAAGTCATGGTGATACTATACAAAGGACTCCAACGCCCTAAAGGAAAAATGTCTTCATGGGCACCAAATGCAAAACAGAAGCTAAGTAGGGAACCCATGTATGGTCAAGCTCTACCATTCACATCATGTCACTTCTAAAAGAAACAAGAAGGTTCCTTGACAAGATAGAATGGGTTCATACCTAAGGTTATAATGAAATGGTCATAAGGCCATGCAAAGTGAAAATGGATGTGAAACCTAACCTATATGCTAGTTTAGACATAATACCTGAAATTGGCATGAATAGGTCAAAACCACGGTCAAACCATGCTCAAAATGGATGCCTACATCATCAAATTAGTCCAAAATGGTTAGAAAAGGCCAAAAACTATCGAAAGTGGGTAAAAATTTTCAAAAATTTCCAAAATTTCTATAAATAGTAAAAAATTCAAAAATTCCATATCATTTGAAATTTTTACCGATTTGAGCTCAAAACTTCCAATGCAAATTCCGGGAGCCTCGTCTGACAAAATTCGACACCATTTGTTCCAAGTAACTCCTCATGTCCTCCTCTTCCCATTTCATGCAAATTTTTTAAGTTTCCATGGTCAATTTTATTTTCTAGGCCAATCTAAAGTAGGCATCTGTTTTGCAAATAGTCACATATGCGGCCATGAATACGGATTTTTAAGGCAAATAATGATAAAAATCATGTTTTATGTGCAGGATGGTTCTAGAATGGAGGGAGAGGGAACATGGTGATGTAGAAGAGGCTGTTAAAGGTGACTTAATGGCCCAACAAGCTCTACGTGCATGCATTTTGTATAAGTATTTTGTGTCTTGGCAGCCTGAGGGCCAAACCAAGACTCCTGCAAATTCTAGTGGATTACTAGGACCCAGAATCTGAGTCTTTTCACATTGACGGGATGTCGCTCAGTATAAATATTGAGGACATATAATTTATCACTAGATTATCCTGACGAGGAGAGGTGGTAAATCTCTGATCTCGTGGGCCAGGAGGTGGCCTGACTATTGATGAGTACATTGCAGTGTACTGATTTTCGAACATGGAAAAGGTTGAGAGTCAAATCCCAACAAAATCAATCTAGGTGCTGGGACTGAAGGCCATACTATTGGCACTCAGCAGGATATCCGTACTAGCTTCACTCCACCAGGCCTCACAGCCATTGATGTTCTATGCGGTGGAGTGTATGAGACCCACAGTGTATTATTGGATCACTACGCTATTGAGTAACATGAAGCAGCAACTCAGTGACTGTAAGATGGGCAAGATGAGAAACTTCAGTTTCACTATCATACTGAGCATGTTCTTCTTTGAGCGTGTACTAGGGATAATTCCTAGAGTGGGGATTCCTCCGCATGGAGTTCGAGATCCGGCCCAACAACATTGGGAAAATGTTATGCGCAGACTGGGCAGAGGTAGGGTGGGTAACCCCTACTCAATGGACTTCTTTCCATGGTGGTAGTGGCAAATCATTTCCATCGATGACTAACCCTATGCAGGGATATATTTTTGGGGAGATCTGGACATGCCCCTACCACCAATAGCGGCATATGGAGGCATAGGTAACGAATCCCAAACCCTCTTTTAAGTTTTTTTTTATGATTAATTTTTTGTGTTTTTTGATATATTGACTCAAAAGACATGTTTTGGTGTGACGACACATAGTGACAATCTATCATGTGTATGCATATGTTGGACCATGGTGACCTGATGGTTTCCCTCATCATATATGGAGGGGAAGGGGAGACGACATCATGGGTGTGCATGCGAAGCAGACGCTCGAAAGCATCCCCACAAACTTTGTACGCTTGACACACAGGGTACCCATGGCACAAGTCAAGGACTTTCCTGAGGCCATGTAGTTCCAGTTGGTTAGTGCACCATGGGAATGGGTTCGATTATTTCGATGGCTAGCTAGAGCTGTGGACTGTGGTTTGCTACCACGATCATAACCCCCCTCCTCCTCCTTAGGCTTAGATACCTGAGAGTATTTTTTTTTGTACTACCGTGTATTACATTTTGGTGGCTCAGAAGCCCCAATTTTGTATTATGACACTTATGTATTATGACATCACATTTTGGATGTTTAATGAAATTTTTTTATGATGATCGAATTTATTTATTTACATGTGTGTAAAAATGTATCTTTGTGATATGCTTATGGTCTATGAAACAAATGCCAATCTAACACATAGTTAGCATATGAGTTAGCAACTTTATTAAAAATTCTTGAAAATGTATGGATGTTATGTTCTCAAATTGTCGTTCTAGCAATATCACATGTAAGAATATTCGTAATAATGTTGTATCCATAATACGATACAAGCCATTAAGCTATGAAATGACTAACTGCAAATCAAGACATACCTCAATAAAGAGAACACCATGTGAAATGGAATCCCACAATAACTCGATAACGATACAATATTCAGCAACATTGTTTGAAGAAGGCTATAAACATACGCTTCTTGAAGACAATACTTGACCCGTAGGAGTATAAATCACCTAAGCAGCCGAAGCTGAGATTTGAGTGTGACGGCTAGAACCATAAGAAAATCCTATCTAAGCAGAAGACTCCATCGACATTTTCCATAAGAAACAAAAGATAATTCACAAACCCGATCACCATAAGAAAACCTAAGTATGCAAAAAAAAATGTACAATAATATACGACAATCAGCTCTGGCTGAAGATCATGCATAGTATTTTTTAAGATAGAGCCCATTTCTAGAATCCTCCAAGGTTGTCCCTTCATAATCCACCAGCTCATAGGAACCCTTCTCTAACACCTGTTTGAATACATAAGGACCACGCCACATGGGATTAAACATCCTTGCCCCCAAGGGTTCTTTAGCTTGATCCCACAAAAATACCAAATCACCTTCACTAAACTTCCTCAGCTAGACATACTTATCATATTGGACCTTAAAGCGATGCTTATTTACCTCTATAGCCACTAAAGCATCTCGACGTTGCTCATCAAGCTGCTCTAAGTGGACCAAACATTCCTTCAATGCGGAAGTGTCTGGTAAAAGCTCTATAGCTAGCTTCAATGAAGGGATTTTGCATTCAATCAGCAAGATAGACTCCACCCCATGTACGAGATGATATGGAGAGAAACTAGTGGCAGTCTTAACCGTGGTTCTATAGGCCCACAAAGCAGGATATAACATGATATGCCAATTCATCTTGCTTTGTGCGATGGTTCACTAGAGAATAGACTTAAGTGATTTATTCACTGCTTAAACCTGCCCATTTGCTTGAGGGTAATAAGAAGAGGAGTGCTCCTCCTTATACCCTAACTTTGAAGCCAACTCTTCCATGATTTTACTTTGAAAGTGCCTACCATGGTTAGTGACAAGCTCTTTCGAAATGTCGAACCGAGTAATAATTTGTTTGAAAATGAAATGTGTGGCTGTCTCCCCATCAGATTTAATCATGAGCATAATTTATGCCCATTTCATGAAATAATCAATAGCCACTATAATGTGATGATGCCCCCCATCCAAAGCTAGATTACAATCCATGAAATCAAGCCCCCACTTGGTGAAGGGACCAACGGTGATAATAGGATGTAACGGGGAAGGATGTGAGCACATATTGCATGCAAACACATAACAAGGGTGACACTTCTTGACTGCATTGACACAATATTTGAAGATTGACTGCCAAAAATATCTCGCTCTCAAGATTTTTTGGATTGTAGAAAGCTCAGATAAATGACCACCACGCGCCCCTCCGTGGTAATCATTCAACACAACCTCAGCCTCATCATGGGTTAAACAACAACATAAAATGGAATCCACCCCACGGCGGTACAAAGTGTTATCCACTATAAGGTAGTTCTTAGCTATATGACGTAATCGTCATCGCTCATCTCGTGAAAGGTGAGAAAGGACCTTCAACGTTTGCAAATATATGATGATATCCCCATACCTTGGGTCCAAAGTTGAGATAAGGAAAATATTCTCATCGACAAACGTATCCTCATAAACCTCCTCCTCCTCCACACTTGGAAAATCAAATATGAGCTCCACAAAGATCAACGATTTCTTCTATTTTGTCGAAGCGAATTTGAGATCGAACTCTTGCAAAATAACAATCCACTTATTGTATTTTCCCCCAATCATCCTTCTAGTGAGGACGAACTGAAATGGATTGACATAAACTACCACCAAGGTCTAGTGAAGGAGAATGTAATGTCTCAGTCTCTGAAGCACATGAATGGTGGCCAAAGCAAGTTTCTCCACATGGGAATAATGGATTTCTGCATCAACAAGGTTTCAACTCAAATAATTTATGACATGCTCATGGAGCTCCTCATCCTCCTGAACCAAAACCATACCAACCGTCTCCATGGACATGGCCACATAAATAAAAAAAATCATGGTTGTACTTAAGTGTACTAAGCACAGGGGTCGATGCTAAGGCTCGCTTAAGAGCATCAAAGGACTCTTGGGCTCACTCATCCCAGCAAAAGGTAGTTTCCTTCTTTAAAAGACGCATAAATCCTTTAGTCAAATTGGAAAAATTAACCATGAATCTTCGCAAGAAATTTTCCATGCCTTGCAAACACTGAAGATTTATAATATTACACGGGGGAGACAATTGAATTATTGACTCAACCTTTAAGGCATCGACTCTTATACCCTCCTTGGATACAATGAACCCTAGCAAGCGGCCAACAGTTACGCAAAATATGCACTTACGAGGATTTAACCTAACCTGGTAATGGTAGCATCTTTTGAATACTAATCTCAAATGGTATGGATGACGCACTCTCAAACGAGAATGAGCAGCAAGATCATCCAAATACACTTCGATAATGATTTTGAGATCATGAAAAATTAAGTTCATAGCCTGCTAAAATGTAGCTCTTGCGTTTTTAACACCAAAAGGCATCTTCCAATATGCAAAAGTACCCCAAAATGTAGTTTTTTGTTGATCCTCTGGTTTGATCTGAATCTGATTATATCTAAAAAAACTATTCATGAAGGAGAATACCTCGCTTCCTGCACACTCATCCAAAATATGATCAATAAATGATGTGGGAAAATTATCCTTAGGACAAGCATGATTTAAATCATGGAAATCAGTGCATATATAGATCACTCCCTGCTTCGTATCAACTACAATGGGATTTGAAACTCACTCAGTCAAGGGAATGGGATAGATAAAACTAACTTTTAACTGCTTCTCTATCTCAGCCTTAACAGCGGGTGCTTTTCTAGGATTCACTGCATGCAAACATTGTCAAACCGACTTCGCATTTGAATAGGTCTTAATATCATGTTTGACAATACGAGGATCAATACCTAGAATTTCTTTGTATGGCCAAGAAAATATGTCATAAAAATCTTTAAATAGCTTGGTATACTCCTTGATTTCGTTAGGGGAACAATATTCCCCAATGTAGACATTCTCAACTTTTCCAAGATCGCGAGAAATATTGATAGGAATAGTTGGTGATAAATTTTCCATGTTCCCATCAGCCATCTAACCAAGAGAGCTCAATCAAACAACGAGACTACCAATATTCTCACTAAGAATCTCCCTAAAGTCTTCACATTCCATACAGTCAAGCTCGGGAAGAAAATATGATCGATGATGTAGCTCTTCCCAAGGTGTCTCAACCCCGGACATTGCCTCAATAATGGCTTCATCCAATGGAAAAATATCGTCGAGCAAATAATGTGCGTGGGAGGACTCAACTGGCCATGTAGGCAGCACATATGGGTCATCCTCCTACGTCTATGAAGAGGAAGGACTAGGCTTTGCAACGCAATCAAGATTCTCTTGATATGCTATCATTGTTGAAGGAAACGACACATCCATTTCAATAGGTCCATTCAAAGGACTCGGTGAAGGAAGAATCCAAGGATATTCCATATGGATAGTGCGAAAATAAACCAACTTCAACGAGGATGAAGTCCCACCAAAACTAGATCCAATCATAAGAACGAGCACAGGACAACTAAAGGTTCCCATGAGAGATGGATACATACCCACATCCACACTCCGAGTTACCGGCTAAGAATGATTGAAAGTTGGGATAGAAGCTCCCAATGATGCACTAAAACTTGGATTACGGAATGATGTCTGATCAATTGTAACGATCTTCCCTTTAAATGGAAAGCATACCACTCGAAAGACAACAGAGGATACAACTTGCATACTATACATCCAATTCCATCCCAACAAAAGATTGTAGTCAAGGGGCGCATCAACCACCTCGACCTCGATCTCAACTATCTTCCCTCCTAATTGGAACTTAAGAGAAGGAAGAATTCTGTGCAGCCAAAATGATCTACCATCAAAATCAGTCAACATAGTAGTGGATTGAGACAACTCAAGAGAACACAAACCCTCCCAACATGACAAAGACATCACAGAAGCAGCAACACCTTCATCAATCACAGTGTGTTTGACAGTCATATTAAGACACTCTACATGAATCAAAAGAGACATGTAGTAAGGAAAGTGAGGCTGCAGTCCCATGGTTTCAAATTTGATAACGGAAGAATAGTTATCATCATTAACCCCAAGAGTAGAAAGCAATGCTTTTCTTTATCGAGGACAACTTTGAAGTACTTCAAGCGTGCATATCACACAAGGAGTTTTGCCCAAATCCTTGACAATGGAATAGTTCTAGGCGGCTCGAGATTTAGGATTGTGCCCTGAACACTTTCGGACTCCCTTAGGAATGCGAAGTGCAACTTCAGGTTTATCCATAGGGTTTTTTATATGCAAAGGGCTCTCAGGTGGAGCGGGTTCTTTTCCAAGGTTTGGTTGTGAGGAACCCTAATCCTTAGCATGAGTCACAACCTTAGTAGCATGTACTATGTTGATGCAACCATGACCAATATTGGATTTTAGTGGATTTTGATCTCCACTTGATGCACAATGAGGATCAATGATCCTCGAGTTCATATTTTTACTATGGGGTAAAGGATTAGTTAGCACAGCTGGGCCTTGTGCTATGAATCTCGAGGCATCTTCCATATGAGGGCACAAGTGAGTGGGGTGGTGCTCCTTACACAAATTGCAAGGAAACTTTATCTTACTTTTAGACTGCTTGTCCCCCCCATCATTACAAGCATTCTTGTCATAAGCATTTTCATTCTTGTTCCCACCCCTATGATTATTTTTACCCTTTTTCTTATTCCTTCTGAGCTGTCAGTTTCCCTTATGTTTCAACGATTGCACAGAAAGTACACTCACCATTTGGGTGGGTTGAGATGAATTCGTGGCTTGTCTCAATGCAGATTGATTAATAGACAATTGGCTCACTTGTTTCGCAACTAAATCTATAGGTTTGGCACTTGTACAACCCGCAATTCCATCGGCACATGGTCCAGGATTGATCTTCAGATTGAAACTAGATTTTGGAGCGTTAGGTATAATCTCATACAAAAGTACGAATTGAGCGTAGATCAAATCCAACTCTTGCACCCTAAAGATTGCTTCTTCCTCGTTTTGGACTCTTGATGTAGAAACGTACTTCGCGATGTAAGGTAACAATGACTCGACGAACCACTCAAGGAGAAATTCCAGTGGTATAAAGGCTTTAATCAACTACTTTTGTCTATGCCACTCTTGAATATGATCCGAGATATGTGTTTCTTTGTCTTGTCGAAATATTGACAAGAGTTCTGTACCAACGTCATAATGCACAAGTAGCTAAAAGTGATTGAGGAAAGTCATGGAAAGGTCATCAAATAAAACGAATGCCTCCCTTCGTAACTCTGTATACCATTTTGCTGTAGGCACAGTGAGGGTGCATTGAAATAGCCTCAAACAGATTGAATCATCATGTAAGGAATAGGAAGAGCACCAACAGTGAAAAGTAGTAACATGCTCACTAGGATCTTCTCAAGCTTTGCCTTTGAATTTGGGAATGTCCGAAGGAATCTTATTAGGGAAAATCGGCCGATCCGGGTCACGAGATACCGAATCGTTCATAAGTCTCAATAAGTCAGGTAAGTTGAATGTTGCGAGGAAATAGATCCTAGGTTGATCCGATCTATGCCATGCTCCATGATAGTTATGGTTCATGTAAGGTTGATAGCTATAAATACCATGGCCTTGGCCATAATATCCTCCTCCCATTTGACCCATATAGGGCTTCATGAAATCATTATGATGTGGTGTACCTTTACTATGCTATGCTACAAAGCCATGATTGGAAGAGTAAGCAGATTGTTGATACCCATATCCATAGGGTTGATAGTTCTGTCCATACTGTCGTCCATAAGAGTGTCCATGAGAAGCTACATAATGTGTCCCATGGGATGTCGCATGAGAAACTCCATAGTTAGGGGTATGAGGAAATCCTTGCAAAGGACCATTAGATGATCCAAAAATAGGAATATGACCTCCTGAGACAATGGGAGGTACTTGACTCTGAGATCGTACCATGCGAGCAGTCGCAGTGCAAACGTGGCTAGTAGCCATATTCCATCCTGAAGGACCACATGAATGAGGGCGAGGAAGGGTTGCCAAAATTGCATTCGAAGGAGTAGGGATCGAGGATGAAGGGACATGTGAAGAGATGTAAGTGGTGTTCCCTATGGTCACTCGTCTCAATTCTGGCACCCACATATGAGTACTAACACTAGGTTTAGGACAAACATGTGAGGTAGTTTTCACCACTGGGATGGAAGGTGCAATGTGACTAGTGCTCCCAAATATCTCCGCATGGAATGGAATAGGAGTGCCCCCAGGCATAGTGCTAGGTTCAATTTCTTACTCGGCATGATGTGCCAGATTAGGTGCAGGGATATTAGGCATGCCATAATGAATGTGAGTAGTGCTTGTGGGTTCATGATGAGTATCATCACCTGGAAACCAATACCAATGACCTATGAATGAAGGATCATAACTAGAATGTGAATTCATTTCCAGTGAAGGATCATATACAGGAGTAGAATCTGCATCCCCAACCTCATGAGGTGGAGAAGACATCTCAGGAATGTCATCCTCATGATCTCCCATCATGTGTGAATCAAAGTGAGAAGTAGTCCTCCCAGACTGTCTGTTTCTCTCTCCCGGAGGAGGAGGGGACATGGAAGGCGAAAGTATTTCTAAACGACGACAATGGAGAAGTGTCGCACCAAAATCCATAATGGTTCAAAAATGAAAAATACTCAATCTAATTATGCAAACCCTAGGAAAACTAGCGTGCACAGAGCATACACCTACAAAATGTAAATCCAAATCAAAAGTAAACAAGGGTAGCATATGTGAGCTCATGAATGAAGCAGGTATGTATCAACTAGGAGAGGATTGAGACTCCCATACACAACAAGCAAATGTTTGTAACCAATTATAGTGGCCCTCGGATTCAATGCCTATAGTGATTGTGCTGTCCAACCCCTACCTGGCTAGGAAACCTACAGAATAATCTCTGCAAAGTACCCCCTCGATAACTTAGGTAAGGAAACTAAAGTCACCTCAATATAATCAATTCTTAGGTGGACAGTCGTAGGCGGGATTGACCATATGGGCAGGGTAGAAAATCCCGAAACTCTCGAAAGAGCCCCCAGATACGAATACAATCCTGAAATATCTCTAGTGCTACTCGGTTATTACCAAGGGTCATCCCAATCAATAACGGCTCACACTGCCTCGTTCTTAACTCCCTTGTAAGAGGAGGATCCTTAGAAACACTAATTATATAGAGGAATTTCACACTCTCACCTGGATAGACACATAAATGTTTCATTTAGTGGTCTTGGAGAATTTACTCAGAATGAACTATTCCAAGACCGTAGAACCTAATCTTGTTGGTGCACCCTATCAAAGAAAAGAGTGTAATTCATTTTATTATGCGTTGATTTTAATTGGCTTATTACTCAAAAGGGAAAATGGTCGTGCAACTAATGATGTTATGATGCAACAAGAATTAAAATGCACACCTAAGAATCAATGCAAATGCACTGTGTCAAATGAAAAAAAGGGTATGCTACTACGTGAAGTGAAAATTTTTCCTTCAAATAAACATGCAATCATTCCTATATGAATATATGACTAATACTCTCTAAGCAAACCTAATGTAAGTACCATGCAAAATGCAAAATGAAATAATGCATAATGATGCAAAAAGAAAATGTTTTTGTATTTTTTGAATTAAAATGAGATAAAAAGAAAAATTATGACTCTACAACCCCCAGACTCTGCTAGCACTATCATACAACATCCAAGAAAAGAACTAAGGTAAAAGAGACCTAATGCACTAATCCCAAAACAAAAAATAGAAAATGGAATGACAAGAACATTTTAAAAAACTTAAACTAAAAAGCATCTCTAGTCAGAAATAGAGGTGTATACAGACTCCAGAAGCATCCAAGAAGACTCATCAATCATCCAAACTCACCTACCAACACTTAATATTCCCCAAAAAGGCAACACTTAGGGAATATGTGATTGTGTGCAAAAAATCCGTGTATATATGTGGTTATTCCAGGAAAAACCGCATGTACACATGACAGTGAAGACAAAACTCGCGTACAGGAAGAAAAAGAGATAAAAACATAAGTAAATAGACAAGCTAAGACAAAATTTACTCCTATCAGACACTACTAGGAAAACGTGCCCCCAGATCTGACTTAGAAACAAACAAATTAGAGCAATTTAAGAACACTGAATGCCGATAAAACCTCCAAAGGAAATCACTAGGAACTCCCCAGTATGGTCTCCAATTCTGTTATGGAGAAAACTTCCTATGGCTTGGGGTACCACAATAGACAAAGTAACCACAGAAATCAATCCCTTCCCAATATGAAAGAGAAATAAACATCTAACACTAAAGGATCTCGAAACATACCTTATTCCGGATGGTTGATGTAGTTCCCCATTGAGCTTTTCCAATCTCACTTGTGTTAGCAATTTGCTCTCTCAACAATCAACAAACAAGACAAGCATGCTATATAATTGTGTTAGACCTACTCTAGAATATATAATCAATAACATATAATCATTTAAAAGCATCCATGGATTCATAATTCATTTAAATACACATTATTGGATAGGAAAAGATATTTCTATTAATACAAATCAGAGATTACAAGAATGACACCCTCTATCGGTACATCTGTGAAACGGATAAACTAAGTCCTCCACCTCAGCCTCTGCCACTTCAATCCTCCATCTATCGATAGCAAGCTCACAAGAAAAGACAATCTTGGGAAGAACACAAAGTGCTCTAAGGGACAAAGGGATGCAGACTCAAGTATAATCTCTGGCAACAATGGACTATAGTTTTCTTACTCTTCAATTCCTCTCCCTTCAATGTATCCAAAGAGTTCCTTATATAGTGCCTCAATGGGGTAATGGAAGGTCAAATCCAAGTGATCTCAAGGCATATGGAAGGCCAAGAGACAAGTGACTCAACTCCACATCAAAGAAAACTCCAAAACTATTTTTCCATTTGCGCACATCCCGATGTATGTGGGTTTAAGGGTCATATCTGCGTATATACGTGAGAATAGGTTTAAAACTCGTGTATGGAAAATAATGCATTTTTTAGGGATGTTCTTGGAAACATCAAAGGTACAAAAATGGTCCATGGGGTCCAAAGAGTCTGTAGAGGGACAGGGCAGGCCATAAATAGGTGATCCACCATGTGTGGTAAAATAAGCTGTAACAGTCGGGTTATCTTTTGCATCCCTTGCTATATTGTTTTTCTGAGGAGATGAACTATGTTGGTGAGCCTTGGCTTCATTAGTATTCTTGACTATACCCCCTTTTTGTTCTAGATTGTATCATGAACTGTAGGGTGTTTTTCATTATCCACAACTATATGTGTACTCTGTCAGGTTCCTTGTCGCAACTGCTCAGGTTTATCACAAGAATTGGGTGCCTCATCTAGAGTGTATGTGAAACTCTCATAGGTGGGTAACTCCCTTGATTCAGTCTTCACCTGTCACACAGACCTTGTAACTCTTACACACCTTCTCATTGAGACTTCATGTAATCTTTTTTTCCAATTCTCTAAAGCTTCCCCTGAATTAGATGTACATGAACTCATGCACTTCCAACTTAGGTTCCCATCTGCCATTGGACTGATATGATCTTCATGCATAGCTGTAAAATTGTAGATTTGATCAAGATAATCATCCTACCCCTCATTATAAATAGGCTCAACATATCTTTGCCCCTCAAATGGATCAATGGGTGAGACTACTCTCATTTCCTTATCTTCAAAGGAGAGTATCATTTTCTTGAAATTTATAATTGTTTTATTATCTATAGCCCAATCTATCTCTAGCAGTGCAGGGTAAGGATTTGTATCATCCACAATGTTGATGACCTGAAAGCATACATATGTGTGCAATCCTTCAACATCAATGATGACATTGTTCAATCGTCCAATGGGTAGTACCTTCACCTGATTGGCAAGCCGCAGATGGATAGGAGACTAGTCCAAGCGGGGCTTGCCCATGCTTTCCCAGGTCTGGCACATTAGGATATTGACATCTGAATGAAAATATAAAATGATAGAGTCCATTTCATAATCACTTCTCTGCGCATTCATTTTCAACTCGCAGCCAGTATTACATTTTTGTCACATTTGGTTAACTTTCTTCTCAATTTGTGGCTCTACAGGTATCTCATCTATTATTTCTTGTAGCTCTGCAATAACATCTTTATCTTGGATTAGCATCAAACAACTTGATAGAAAAGGTCTCAGCTTACTAACCTCGGTTGAAGCCTTCTTCTGCAATAGGTGTTGGAACCGTTCATGAATGTCCTTGACTTCTGCCGAAGTTCATAGTATGTCAAGGCTGATGAAGTTTGATCGCACATTCCATAATACTTATTTCTATTTCTTTCGGTTGGTGATTCCTTTTTCTGCACCGCCAACCTCACTTGTGGCTGTGGTTGTTCTTGTGGTTTATCCTGTTCTAATCCAATCGTCACACCTCCTTTAGTTACGACATAAATGTTCAGGTCTTGTGGCTCATCCATGATCATTTGAACATTCACATTTGCATTTGGGTTAGGGTTTGGTTGGGGGTTAGGTGTAGAAATAGTCCTTTCTTTCCACTTCACGATTAGTTGAGGACATTGTTCAACATTATGATCTCGTCCCTCACAATATGAGCATGTTCTTCCAGGCTCTAAACAATCTCTAGAAAAGTGACCTAGTTGTCCATAGTTATAGAATGTAACTGCATCTCTTCCCCTACCAAATCCTCCTCCACCACCTCATCCTCTAAAGTTTCCACCACCCCCTCCCTGTGAGTGTAGTTGCTATGGTGGGTATTGGTTCTGTTGGTAGTTTTGCTGATAGGGGTTTTGTTGTGCATATGGCTACTGAAGCGCATACAACTGTTGGTACTGATTGGTTGAGAATTGTGCAGTTTGATATGAGGCTTGCACCTATTCAACCTGGGGGAACCCCTCTTTTTTCATTAAGTACGTATCAACTGTTTTTTATTTTAAGAGATGATATGCTCTACAGTATTTTTCCTCATTCCTTATAGATTTACAAAATTTACAAAATAAGTTTGCAGTAGTACTTAATTTTTTTTGCAAATACATACATTCTTCCTCACTGTGGTCTTTTGACTGGAATATACGGCACCATGGTAACCCTTGGTCGTTTAAGGGGTTAGGTGCACCGGATGTGACATAATTCATGAAGGTCGGAGAGTTATCCTTGGTGTGTCTATCCATTCTACATTTTGTGGACCACAACTACTCTTGTTCTTATTTGATCTTTTTGATATCCTAAAGTTGTAGTGTGAGGTTGGCTAGCTGTGACTGGATCTGTACCATTCCTACGGCATCGTCACCAATAGGTGAGGCTTCTAGCTTCATTGCCAGCTTTAGTGCTTCTATCTGTCACTCAATATTTTGCTGCATCAACAGACTGCGGATGTGTGGTAATAGAACAGCAATGAACTAGTCCTTATGTTGTACATTGAACATTTTAAAGCTTACTTTGGCCATAAATGTCTTGAATCGTTGATCAAAATCCCACACAGTTTCTGCTAGAGCCTGTTTAATCCCCTTAATCTTGGTAATACATTGTGATCCTCATTTAGGTTTTCTGAACTCAGAGATCATTACGGCCTGAATTTCTTCCATGGTCTTCTATGGTGTTCCAGCTGGTGTGGCACAAAATTTCATGAACCCTTAATGTCATGATCATCTGTGCTTTCTTGACATCAATGCCATGGACCAAACGTAGCATCCACATAGCTTCACATAGGAACCAATGTTGCTCAGGGTCTTCCATTCCATTTCCATTAAATGTAGGTAGTCGAATGTCTGTTGCAGCCATTAGGTTATCATTTGGTCTTTCTAGAATAGGATTAAACTATGTTTCACCTTCCTGCACACTAGTTCTTGAGCTAGTGTTATCCACAATAGGGGTCCTTTCAGGGGATGAGACTCTAGATCTCATCTCAGGAGATATTGTTGGTGTTATATAATTGTGCTCTGACCCCAAGGTCTCATCAGAGCTCTCCATATCTTTAGGTCCTTTCAAAATTGGGCTATAGTCCTCTTCATCACAAGACCCTTTTCCTTTGTACAGCTGAAGTTTGTGTTCACTTGCTTCAAAAAAACTAGGATTCCATCAACCCATTTCGACTATCCTTATCTTTCTTGATATGAATCTTCTCCCACTCCTTAGGACTCCATCATCGAGTTCAGGTTCTATTATTTTGGGGAACATCTCCACACACTCTCCCCATGTTCCTACCTGTTTGATAGTAACATAGCCCCCTCCTAGACACATGGTTCAACTATCCAAGTGAAAAAGACCCTTCTCATAAGCAAGTAATTTTATCCATGTACTTATATTCAATAGGTATCTCCTACGGGGTCCTTGGAAGAAATTTCTTTCAGCATCACTATATGAAGCAATAGTATCTACTGCAAACTCAGTAATATACCCTTGCAATATACTATCCACCAAAAAATCAATAGCCCTGGAAAGAGAGTTGCTTACATTGGCTACTTCCTCAGTTAGCTGGTTGCTCCACTCGTTGATCTCCCTTTTCTAGAAATTGGCCCGCTTGGATGCCAATCCTACTAACCATTCATGTAGTACAATGGGGAACCCAGCAAATAAGATCTCGTGAATATCAGAGTATATATATTCATCTAACCATCTTTCTGTGCCAAACCATGTCCCTACTCTCTTCTCTTGCGTGAATGCCAATGTTTTAGCATCCATCCATTCTTCTATATCCTCCTCCTTTGGGTGCCACAACATCTCCCTGATTCAAACAAATAGGGTCTCAGCAATGGAACCATTTGCTGGCTACTTTTCACCTCTCACATGACCCAAGTCGTGTGCAGCCCGCTAATCGAACAAGTACCTGAGATACCAGCTGGATAGAGCAAGCCCCATCAGCAACACCTACGAATTAGATGCAGTCTCACCCAAGATATCTCATAGATGGGTAACTGCTGGAACCAATGTTTCATGATTTTCGGGGAAGAATAGTTCCTTGGCTCACAGCCAAGGAGCTCAACGAAGGAAGCAAAGTGACTAGATAGAGGAGTTGGTTATGCGCCACTGAGCACACCGGTATGCCATCGCGCATGACTTGGCCTTCTGTTTTACCTCATAGCTGGTGCAACTTGTGCAGTGCAGCTGATTTCATTTCAACCGACTCTACGACTTAAGTCATGATTCATAACAGAAATCATACATAATGATATATATATATAGATTCAATCTAGAAATACACTCTATCCATTCATTTACTGATTGTAAGAAATATTAGAGACTGAAATACATCAAACATTATACAAGCAACAACTAGAAATAAATCATATAAATATTCACCACATTATTCAGTCATTTGAACACAATAATCAATGTGGAAACCCATCTGGGAAAAACCACCAAGGTGCTCTTCATCTGGCATGAGAAAGGTTACAATAGCTTGCATTCTGTAGGATGCAGACTAATTTTAAGATATGTATTTATGTTTATACTTATGTTTCTCATTCTCTCTATTTCTCTCTTCTAGTCTACTCCTACTCCTAGAAGTCTGCTCCGTCTGCAGTCAGATCCGCAGCTCAACAACACCTCTAATGCTACCATCCTCTTTCTGCATCTACTCTCCTTCTGATCACTATCTCCTTACAACAAAACTGGTATCCCCCTCTATGGATTACCACTAAACACTAAAATATTATTGAAATAACTGAACAGGGAACAATGAATATCTCACAAACCAATCCTTTTACCATTGCATCCCCCCTATTTATACTAATTTACATGGCCACGCAGGGCCAACTACATACCGACAGTCCGATATTCGTTACCATCATCCACCCCTCTGGTTACAGTTGTGGTGATCATGAATTGACATGAGGAAATATCAACCTAGCTTGCAAATATCTTCTCATACATGCATAACTGAAGGCTTACACTACCTTATACAACCACGATCTGTATTTTGCATCTTTCACTTTCCAGTCGTTCTCCTTCTTACATGCTTTCGCACTTTCCTTTCCTTTGTCGCATGCTCCTCTGCTCTTACTTTGTGAACCTTTTTCCTCCTTTGAGATATTCCTTTACTTCTCCAGTGTGCAAGGCACATTTCCCTTGGTTGTGTACGTGAGTTTCCTCCTTATGCCCCTTTCCTGGGCCAACAACCAGTTTTGTTGGAATATCGCACCACATGTAAAAGGTTGACAAGATATACACAATTCAAACTGGTGTATGGGCAAGAAGAAGTAATTCCTATGGAGTATGTTTTTACAAGTTTGCACATCATAGAAACGATGTGCATCGATGATGAAGCATCTTTAGAGGAGATACTAGCATAGTTATTTCAACTCGAGGAAGACCTCTTTGTTGCAGTTTTTCACCAGCGCATTGAGAAGGATCGATAGAAGGCTTGACATGATCGACATATTAAGCATAAAATGTTTCATCAAGGAGACCTGGTTCTAATGTATGAAAGCAAGTTCATGAAGAATATAGGTAAGTTATAGATGCATTGGCTAGGTCCATATATCATTAATTCTATTACTTCAGGAGGTGCATTACAACTGCAACACTTAGACGAAGTGATGTTTCCAAATCTAGTGAATGCTAGCAGGATGAATCCCTACAAGATAGGGAGAGAGTTGCATGATTCTTGAAGCATTGCACGATGGAAAAAAAATCCATGATATGATAGTGACAAGGATGGCGCACCAAAAAGAATGGGATGCCAAATTAGAGGAGTCAGTAGCGCAGTTAGGAATATATGTCGTGACGGTCGCAGGGTCGTGACACAATCAAGTCAGTAATAAATGAAGATAGTCAAAGCAGTTAATCGATGGTTCTTGTTGAACAAAAGTGTATTTATGGCTGATCCTATCATTGGATTGAAAGGATTTCCAACGAATTTAGGTAATTAATGCATTATTTCGTTGAAATTATTAAAGTTGATTTGGTCATGATGGAGGTGTAATTAGCTTAGTGCTATAAGAAGGGGTTGAATATGGTTTGTATTCACCATTGTGCAAGGATGAAAGTTGATCAAGCTATAGAATTATCACAGAGTTGAGTTGTTGAGTTGAAGAATTTTGTTGAATTGATTTTTTGAGTCGCAGATATGTCACATAAGAGTTCTGTTACAGAGATTAGGTGGGTTGCAGAGTGAAGTTGAGTCAAGTTTCCACTAAACATTACGAGGCATGCGATGTGAGAAAGTTACGGTTGAAATTTCCAGCAAGAGGGATTCACTAGTCATTCTAGTCATGATTAAGGAAGAATTTTCTAGTATGCTGGTGGGATATTTCTCCATTTCAAAGAAGAAGATAGGGGGGTAGTGGCTTAGCTCCTCGGTGCTAAAGAAGAGGTAAACCAAAACGTCTGTGTAAGAATGGGAGGAGGCACCTCTACAGGTTGGTCCTTCGAATTTAGGGGTTGTGGAGTTGGCATCCTATATAGGGGTGTCAATTGCAGATATCCTTGGGTATGTGCCTCCCACATGGCCTGGTGCAAATCCAAGGAGACTGAGCAAGAACTAGAAGTACCGAGTGAAAATGCTAGCAATGCCATAAGTTATGACATGCTTGACAGATATTGTGCATGTGCTGATGGAACTGAAGTATGACGATCATAATTTTTTTGCATCGAAAATAATCACAGTGGAACCCTACGAACCTATGGTAGTGGTTGGAGACAACCCAGTATTATGTATTCCACAATATTGGGCATTCGGCTTGGACAGAGCAGGACTGTTTGTATTGATTGGATTGATCAACATGCCACATTTTGGGTTGTTCAATGAGGCAAATGCCTATGTAAAGAATATTTTGGCATGTTTTCATGGTGGGACTTTGTGGCTGGACATACCAGTCGCAATCATAGTAGCACTGATCTCAGAGATCATGAGGTTCCCTAAGGATGGGTCAAACCCCTTGCAGTATTTTAGAGGAAGGGAGAACAACAAGAGACTTGCAGTAAGACTAAAGAAGAGATATGACTTGAAGTGGCTCGAACTTGCATACCATGTTGACATAATCAATGAGCTGGCTATCGACATAGGCACACAAATTTTGGCCACTAAGATTGTGCGGATGAACATGGTTAAGCAATGTAATTCTGGGGTGATTACATATGCAGAGCAGTGTGCCGAAAGCGTACAAATGAACTTATCCATGTTTCTAATGAACTGGTTGAGTAAGGATGTAGTTCCCATTCGTATACAGTTGGCTACTGATCTTAATTGCACTTGTGACCTAGATGGATCTATATGACTATGAAGGTATGGATGTGGGCACAATAAAAGTGTGCAAGGGAGAATTCTACTAGAACCTCTAGTGGGTTAAGGAAGTCGACAGAATGAAGGAATACACGGTTCAATTTTGGATTTATTGGGAAGTGTTGCATGTTGTAGCTGTAAAAGTTCCATGCTTATATAAGGAGGAAGTGGCGAAGTACCAGCTGGTTTCTCGGTTCACGATTGGCCCACAGGACATTCAGAGAAGAAATGGTTGATGACACCTTACAAGTTTCCTGATGTGGATTTAGAGGTAATTTTTAATGATTGGATTGCAGAATGGAGAGAACCAGTAAACTTGGAAGAAGTATCGACAGGGCCACCAGAGGCTATGCCAGTTGATCGAGTACCTAACCTTGATCAACTGAGTCACCATGATTTCGACACAAATTCCACATAGAAAACCATGAAATCAGAAGGAGAGCATGCATTTGAATAATCAAGGTCGAAAAAACACTAGGAGGAGGGTGGAGCCAATAGTGCATCATCAGGGATGGAGGCACAGTTGAATCGACTCATCAAGGTGATTACAACTACAATAGATGCAGTAGTGGAGGAGATGAAGAAATAAGCACAAGAAGGATTTTCTGAGGTAATAACATGACTTGATTCTTCAAATGATGAATTTTTAAAGAAATCACTAGAGGGAGCGACTATACAGGATTTTGGCTCTATCAGCACTAGGACGCAGGTTCAGAATGTACAAATTCCCTCGAATGTGATTGAGACCAACAAAGAGGATCTAAATTCCTCCATGCAATCGTTACATGAATTTTCTATTGACATCAATTCACTATCCACACAAAGGTTGGTACATATGCAGTGAGTCACCAATCAGGAGTTGGTAGATAGAGAGCAGAACATCAGTGGTTAGTTTCTACGATCACAAGAGACGGAGGCAAAAGCCCCGAGAGAGATTGAAGAAATGAAGAAGCAACAATACAAGTTGAGGGATAATAGAACTGAGGAGATTACAAGGCTGAAGAAGGAATATGATGAACTATTAGTAAAAAGGAACAACTCTGGGATCATAAGGTGAAGCTCAAAAAGGTAATTTCCAAAGTATATGAACAAGTTTTGGAAGCTACTGTAGATGAGGATGTAGAAGCCGGGGATGGTAATTATGAAAATGGAGAATGATAATAAAATTTTGAATGTTGTGGTGCATCTAAACATGCCACCTAAAAAAGTTGAAGAGCAGAAAAGCACTATGGAGGACGTGGCGACAGAGCTAGAGGAGATGGATCTGGAAGAAAATAAGGTGACTGAAGCGATTATGCAATTTTTGGGCAGCATATTCTAGGATGAGAAATTAGAGCAACTAAATAAGAAGTTGCAAGAGGAGGAGGGGAAGCTGGAGAAACATAAGACATCACTAAGAGCGCTGCCACTAGTTCTTTAAATCACTAAGTCTGTTGAGCTGAAGGAGTTGTAGCAGTGCATTGTTAAGTCACAATAGCGTCAACAGAAGCGCATTATGTAGATAGATGAGTTCCAAGATATTGGACATAAGCTTTCTGTTAAGGCGTTTTCTACGCTAGAGACGGGTAAATAGGGTAAAAAGGAGGTTGCTGATACGATGATGGAGTGCCCATTAGCACATGATTTAATGGGAAGTCAGCTGATTGATGAGAAGGTTAGATAATAGGTGAAGGATATTACTCAACATTACGAGGACTTCAAGATAAATATTAGTGAGTAGACCATGTCCAATTGATGTGGCTTGATGGTGAGCTACAATATCTTGTTGGGGGGGTTTTAGCAAGCGGTTTTGGGATAAGTAGGTTGCACAATGAATGTGGAAAAAAATGTTCAAGTCATATTTATATTCATTTATGTATTTTGGTCATTTTGAATAGAATTTTGTGGATAGTGGTCACTGTTATGAAGAATCTGTTAAGAATTAGTTATGAAGTTAGTTAAGTGGACCACCGATGTAAAGGTGCAAGCCTATAAGTATACTGTTAATTACAAATGTCACTCTCTCTTAGATCAATTCACTTTTGAGCTCTTCGGATGGTTTTTGGATTTGTCTGATCTGTGTATGCGACTTGTGGATTTGTTTTGATAAATCGTGTTTTATGGAGAAAGTTAATATGAAATGACAAAGGTTGAGTAGAACTACTGTGTCTTTTACTATTTTGCCTTTTTCCTTTTTCTACAATCCAATGATCAATGTAATATGTATCTACAACAAGGATCTGTGATTGACGCGATGTGTCTTTTCTTTAATTGATGATAGAATTCTAGATCTTCGTGTGCATCTATGTCTTATTGAGAATTATTTATGTTGTTACAATTTGTTAAATGAAGTTATGTTGCTATGATTTGTTACATGATGTTATATTACTCTGATTTGTTAATTCATAATGTGAATGATAAAATCTATGGAATGATGTTGTTATTAGTCACTAAGTAGCCACACATGGTCCTTCTCCATACTATGGAAACTTGGTTATGTCATCTATCCCTTGAACATATTGGGTGAGACTTCATCTGCACTACAGGTATTTCCAAAGGGGGTAAAACCTATCTGGGCTAGTGCTTAGGGATATTGTGGTGCTTTTGGTGTTGACAGAGAGAGAACCCTTGTTTCCCGGGTTTGTGTCAACACATAAAGTCACATGTAATTCTTTCTTTTAGGATTTTTTCTCGTCTATCATTGATCCCACTCTTTACGACTTGTATCCTTCCTGTGAGATAGCAAAGAACCTGTAGACACTTTTCCTTATCCATTGGGTTATTCTCTAGTTCAAACTGAAAATTTTCACCTCACAATTTTTTATTTGTGATTATTTCCGAGTGTTATTCTTTATTTCTACTTCATGTACATCCAAAATTAAAACTTCTTTGAAAAATAAAAAAATGACCACCACTTCCTAAACCTTAGGGCCTTCACATTTGGCTTCAAATTCGAAAATGTTGTCCACACTTGTAACTTAGAAATGAAATGGAAACATACAATGAATATACACAATGAATTCCTCGGTCCCCTCACTTAGAATAATGTTTTAAGAACCTCCCATTCACTAGGATTCCAAAAATCACCTCTCCTTTCAAATCATGCAAAATGAACACGTTGTTTCCTTGATAAGAAACTATTGTATATGGTACTTTCCATAAATGATCATTTTTTTTAGCATCGTCTGCATTTCTGGTATCCCATTTCAACACAAAATCACCAATTTGAAAATCTTCAAGCTTTTTTTTTCTTGTCAAAGACCTTTTTCATTTTTTCTTGAAAAACATAAGCTTTATCTGATGCAGGAGCATATTTCTCTCCATCAAAGTACAAGTCCAATGTTTGGACCCAACCTAGAAAGGGTCTTCATGATTTTTATGAATGAGTGATTCTTTACTAGCAATATTGTAAATATGTTTAATTTACAAGTGTTCTTCTAGATACCTGAGGAGTCACTAGGTGAGTGATGAGTCATGTAGGTGTCATTAAGCGAGACATGTAACTAATCCATGTCAAATGGTAACATTCGATAATAGTCAAGGCTCTCATGAGTGAGTCATTAATATAGGCTTGATTATGTTGCTCAAATTAGGTTTCAGTTACTATGACTTTGGAGTGTGTTGAGTATATTGGGGATTTGAAGAAAAATTGGCTCAGCAATCCTATTGTAATATTTTGTAACCCTTTGAGGAAAAAGGTAGATAAATATTGTAAATATAGAAAATAGGTATCCAAACAATGTAAATATAGCTAAGGGTGTAGCCAAACAATGAGAAATCAAACCAAGGAAACTGATTGGAGTTGTATCAGGTCTATGAAGATCAGAACCTAGATTTTGGATTGATGTAAATATACATATTTCTTCTATTGAGTGAAGGAAATATTATCTTGGCATATCTCTATGTAGTTGCAGTTCATTTTGAGTGTATGATTATATGAATTGAATGATTTAATAATATATGTTAATGATTAATAGATCTATGTGTACTGTATTCTGTAAATTATGGCTTTTGAGGCTACAAAAAACCTATAAGAAATCCCTATGTATGTTTTCTTGTGTAAATGATATTCTTGTTGTGTAAAAATTTGGATCGACTCCTTGGATGAATGAAATTGTAGAATAGGATTGAAGAAATATTTGGAGAATGGCCATGTTATAGCGGATTTCACCACTCCAGGTGAATCACACTTTGTATGGCCTTTCCCTGTCCCGTTGCAGACTCTTTAGACCCCATGGACCATATTTTATCCTTTGATGTTTCCTTGATCATCCCTAAAAATATATCAAAAATGATATACGTGGATTTTTACCCGATAACCACGTACATACGCGGGTTTGACCCCTATAACCACGTACATCAGGATGTGTGCATAATCCAAATCCTTTTGGAGTTTTCCTTGACATGGATCCGACTCATTTGACTCCTCACCTTCCATATGCCTTGAGATCGCTCGGATTCGACCCTTCATTATCCCTTATGAACCTATATAAGGAACCCCTTGGTACATTGAAGGCATATAGAGAGATTGAAAGCAAAGAAACTATAGTCCATTGTTTCCAGAATTTATACTTGAGTCTACATCCCTTTGTCCCTTTGGAGCACTGTTGTGTTCTTCCCAAGCTTTCCTTTTACTAGTGAGCTTGCTATCAAGAGATGGAGGATTGAGGTGGTGGAGGCCCAAGTGGGGGATTCAGTTTCTTCGGTTCGCAGACGTGCCGTCAGAGGTTGTATCTATCTTGTAATCTTTGATTTATATTAATAAGAACTATCTTTTCCTATCCAATGATGTGTATTTGATTGAATATTGTATCCATTGGAATATGTCAAATGCTTTTACATTATTGATTATATATGCTAGAACAGATCTAACACCATGATATATAGTATGCTTGTATTGTTTACTTGTTGTTGAGGAAGTATTATCTCAATTCAAGCTGAAGATTGGAAAGCTCAACGGGGATCTACTTCAACAGTCTAGAATAAGGTACGAGGTCTAATCCTTTAGTGTTAGACATTTTATTTCTATTGCATATTGGGAAAGATTGATTTCTGGAGTCAAAGCTGTCTGTTGTGGTACCCCAAACCATAGGAATTTCTCTCCATAAAAAAATTGGCGACTCTGCTGGGGATGAGAAATTGCCAAATTGTCCATTAAATTCTTGTAGATTCACTTTCGTGGTGTCATATGCGACTGTTTTGCAAACAGCCGCATATGTATGCGGTTTCTAGCCTCTTTTCCGCGTATAGCCATCCCTATACGCAGAAAAAGCTTCGATACCCGCGTGGGCCGCAGCGCTCATGTAGAGATGGCCTAAAATACCTCTTTTCACCATGAAAATCAACAAAAATTATACTGAAATGCATGAGGAGAGCATGAGTAACTACCTGGAAGAAACGGTTGTGAATTCTTCCGGCTGGATCTCCTGGAATTTGCAGTTGAATATCAAAGCTCCAATGGGAAAAAGTTTCAAATGGTTTATATTTTTTACTATTTATAGAAAAATTTTCAAATATTTGAAAATTTTTACCCCCTTTCCTATAGTTTTGATAGTTTCTAACCATTTTGGACCGTTTTTGACATAATTTGTGATGTAGAAGACCATTTTCAGTGTTGTTTCAGCCATTGGATTGACTCGTTCAGTCTGATCTCAGGTATAATGTCTACACTGGCATATAGGATAGGTTCACCACCGTTTGCATTTTGCATGACCTTATGACCATGTCACCATGACCTTAGGTATGAACCCACTCTATTATGTCACGAAACCTTCTTGCTACTTTAGAAGTGGCATGATGTGAGTGGTAGAGTTTCACCTTACATGGGTACCCTAGTTAGCGCCTTATTTGCATTTGGTTCCCATGCCGACATTTTCTCCTTTAGGGTGTGGGAGTCAATTGTATAGTATTGCCATGACATTTAGCAAGAGCCTCATACTCCTCTTGATCTTATGCTGGCCTGTTTCCCTCCGAACTCCCCTTATGTCAAGTTGTGAATGCATTATCATGAGCTTTGCTTGCCTTATTGAGCTTTATGCCGGCTCCCTTGACATTGTGTTTCAGCCATATAGCCCGAGCTTGTCTCATGTCTAGCCATGTAGAGCCATTTTTATATCCTTCACACCTCGATTCCCTTTTTACCGGGAGGATATTTTCCCCTGAGTGTCGATATCCTACACATGTATCCTTGCATTAAGCATAGGTATGTTCCACTGCTTGGAAATAGTTTTTTTTCCCTGATGACACTCATCTCCTCCTAGTTTGTAACTATAAAGCTAGTTTATTCTTTTTTCAAGCTTTTCAAATAACTGAAAAAGTCCAAAAAAAAAAAACAAAAAACCAAAAAGCTGGACAAGGAAAGATGTTATATTTGGCAGCTATCGAGTCGTGTCGCCTTCGAACATAGCACTATATATCACATCCATTGGTTGGGTTATAGTTTGACTTAGGAGCTGTACTCGTTTATCTGAGTTTATCTCCACCGACTGGTTAAGCTTGCAGTCCCTATGGAGCCTTTGTTGATGCCTCCTATGTCACAGAGATGTCCCAGTTTGTATATCAATTCTATGCTGCCTTCATTCAGTCACCATGCGCCCTTATGCTCTTGCTCGAAGGAAGTTGAAACCTGTGTCGGCCATTCCTCAGTTATCTTGACTTTGCATGTCAGCCATTCCTGGTACAGTTACTGGTTCATGCACCTTATGATCGATTCCTTCCACATTAGACAGCTTTGCTGAGTACCTCATGTTGGATGATGGGGGATGCCTTAATGCCCTCCTTCCAGTGGATTTCATCCCATTGACTTCAGATCATTTATTCTGGGATTGGAGTCTAGAGTCCTTTTGAGTGCCTTGAGACTTGCAGTAATCAGTGGCAGGTTCTCTCGCCATCGACAGTTTCTTGGGAATACATCAATGTCCCATGATCGATGGATTCTCTCAAGTGTTCGACCTCAACACATCTATTCACACTTGTTAGTTTGCACTCTAGTACCTTGATTCCCATTTTCATTATCGGTGGGTAATCTCGCGTCTGTTGACGGTATACATCAATGACCGGTAATCATACGATGGACTACTATGTTCGACCTTGACACATCTATTCAGATAGTAGGACATGTACTCGTAGCGGTTTGTGTAGAACACCTTCCATATTGGTGGCATTTCTTATATGCTACCTCCTTGATCGTGCCAGTGTTCATGAGATTTCAGCTCTTGTGACTTGATTCCAGTGTATGTCAGACATTTCCAGCCACTATGGAGATCTTGATCTATTGTATATCTTCAGCCATTTTGGAGATCATGGTCCTTTGTATATCTTCCTCATGGAGATTCTGATCTATGTATATTGTACATGGCGATGACCACATATGTGATATCATGTATTATGCCTATTCATGGCCATTATACTCTTATGTATCCGGGACTTCTATATGTACTTGTAGTTGTATGTAGAGTTGTATCATTGTACTATGCTGATTGGGTGGCTGGTATTCCATTTGGGATACTTCATCACTTCACTTCTGGGATGGACTTATAATGTATTTCGGCCATCGTATGACCCCTCTGACATCACACATTAGGGGGCATCTATTATAGCATATTTCACCACTCCAGGTGAATCACACTTTGTATGGCCTTCCCCTGTCCCACTGCAAACTCTTTAGACCCCATGGACCATATTTTATCCTTTGATGTTTCCTTGATCATCCCTAAAACTATATAAAAAATGATATACGCGTATTTTTACCCGATAACCGCGTACATATGAGGGTTTGACCCCTATAACCGCATACATCGGGATGTGTGCATAATCCAAATCCTTTTGGAGTTTTCCTTGACATGGATCCGACTCATTCGACTCCTGGCCTTCCATATGCCTTGAGATAGCTCAAATTCGACCCTTCATTATCCCTTGTGAAGCTATATAAGGAACCCCTTGGTACATTGAAGGCATATAGAGAGATTGAAAACAAATAAACTATAGCCGATTGTTGCCAGAATTTATACTTGAGTCTGCATCCCTTTGTCCCTTTGGAGCACTGTTGTGTTCTTTCCAAGCTTTCCTTTTGCTAGTGAGCTTGCTATCGAGAGATGGAGGATTGAGGTAGTGGAGGCCCAAGTGGGGGATTTAGTTTCTCCGGTTCACAAATGTGCCGTCAGAGGTTGTATCTATCTTGTAATCTCTGATTTATATTAATAAGAACTATCTTTTCCTGTCCAATGATGTGTATTTGATTGAATATTGTATCCATTGGAATATGTCAAATGCTTTTACATTATTGATTATATATGCTAGATTAGATCTAACACCATGATATATAGTATGCTTGTATTGTTTACTTGTTGTTGAGGAAGTATTATCTCAATTCAGGTTGAAGATTGGAAAGCTCAACGGGGATCTACTTCAACCATCCAGAATAAGGTACGAGGTCTGATCCTTTAGTGTTAGACATTTTATTTCTATTGCATATTGGGAAAGATTGATTTCTGGAGTCAAAGCTTTCTGTTGTGGTACCCCAAGCCATATGAATTTCTCTCTGTAACAGGCCAGATATAGAGGTTTGCTAAATGTAGAGAAAACTATTTTTGGGAAAGCAGTTGGGATATGGTGATTTGAGTTTCCCACCTGCATCAAGTGGTATCAAAGAATATGTTTGATATGTTTCTATGAGTACTCATGTTGATACTATCAAGTGGTATTAGGGAGTAAAAATAATTATGCATGAATATTATCAAAGCCCGAGGGAAACGGGATTATGTGTGTATTGAAGGAAATCAAAGCATAGTTTTATCTTGGAATGGGATAATGATATTTTTGTTTTTAGTTATGATTATAATTAAATACATAAAAATAATTAGAAAAAGAGAAGGTTTAGATTAGATTTGAAGTTTGATTCTAGCCACATAAGAGTGAAGAAGAAATCCTTAGAAGTATTTAACAAGAACATACCAAAAACGATGGAATCTATAGGAGATGTATCAAGAATAATTGTACTATTGATGAAGATTTTGTGAACTCTTAGAGAAAAGAGAAAAGTGGTGGTAGAACCTAAAGAGATAGAAAAGGTTGGATAAATAGCGCACAAGTTTAATGTTCTCAAAGAAGAAATGGATCTTCAGAAGCCAAGAGGAGAAAAGGAAGTTGCTCAATAGGTTCTAGAGAAAAAGAACCCAGGATACCAAAAGTACAAGCTCAAGGAGAGATAGATTGTTGAGGTATATTATTAGGTATGGATACTTGCTAAAGGTGAAGGATTAGCTATAGTCCACAAGTGAACAAGATGAAGTTCACAAAGGACAGAGAAATGGAGATGATGACTACTGAAATTTATTGCAAAGGTTTAGAGGAAATCCATACTAGAAGTAAAGATTCCAAGATAAAATACATCAACAGGATGAGTCAAGAAGATTATGAAAGAGAATTAGTTGACATACGATTACAACTTATTCATTTGGAGATGCTTCTATATAAAGAAACCATAGGTATGGTTGGATAATGAGAAAGAATAAGGTAAGATGGAATTCACTACAGGTGAAGTTACAACAAAGGATATCTATCCTATTGAAGGAAGAACTAAGGATAATTGAGTCTGAGATGGAAATTTCATATTTTTAACCTGAACATGGACCTTTTCTTAGAGAAAATATGAGTGAGGATGATGAGGAGATACCAATTGAAAGTATCATGGATTATGTAGAGAGAATAGATCTACTTATGGAGGAAATTATGGTGAGACTAATTGAGACAAAGAGGTCTTATGTTTTTAAGACTTATGATTTGTTTGTTATTATAGGTTTTGTTGTAGAAAATAGGAGTTATTTTGAAACTTTCTTAAAAGTGGATGAAATCAAATATGGTAAAGAATATCTCTCAAATGAGGAAAGGTATGAAATATTGTAGAAAAAGGATACCATTGATGCATTGCTTGATAGAGGAACACGGTCACTTGGAGCTAATATGAATATGAAGGAAGAAAAATAAATGTAAAAAGACATTTCAATAAGGCAGAGTCAGAATCGCATTCCGACGAAGGGAAAATATTAATAGTCACTGTTATCACCCTGTAATTTTCCTATGGTTGTGGTAGGAAGTCATCGGGTTAACCATTTCAAACCAATATTTAGACTGTACAGTCTCTCCTTAAAGTCAGAGAAGAATCTCTCTATGTCACAGGGTTATTCACATATACATTTAGCTTTAAACAAGCAGTCAAAAGACTATATTCTAGTATTAATAGGATATTTGTAGGTTTTAGAGATGGTGAAATAGACAGACAAGAAATGCTATTGGGAAATGGAGTGAAAACATGAATCATTCAAGGATTTAAAACAATTAATAACCAACAACAACCTTCCTAATCCGAGGAAAAATAGGCATTGATATTCAACAAAATATCTTTGGGGAGATGGAAGGGAGAAATGAGAAGAAGCCCGATGTAACAGAAGGCACCTATCTGCAGATGAATCTCCTAAAAACACCTTTAGCATAATAAACAATAAAGCATAGTAAATTAAATGGAGCATAGAAGATTAATTCCAAAACATTTACCAGGAAAAACATAAACAAATGCATGATTTGATGCAAAGAGCGCTTAATAGTGAGACAATTCCTTGCATACAACTAGATATGCATTAGCAGAAGATACACAGACATGAAAGTGAAATTGACAAAGGAAAAATAGACTGAACAATTAACACCATGATGAATATCAAACATTCACTCTATTCTTTCATTAGTGCTTGCAAGAAATTGTCAGAGCTACAAAACCCAAGTGCTGAGGCTTCTGAATCAATGTTTTCAACCCTTTCTTCCTCTTCCGAGGGTATATTTATAGTGTAAAAAAGATCCCAATACCAACCTCGAAATAGAGCCAAAATCAATTACAAAAATGGGGTTCAAACCTGGATGATCATGAAATCCTAACAACCTCTGACCTATCATATTTTCCATGATCACAAAACAAAATAGGAAAGCATGCTGGGGTGCACATGATGGACAAAAATGGGAAATTGAACACCCACAAACCATGCTTTCTAGATGAAAATGATGGATTGAAGCACCTTCGACGTTCTACAACATATTTTCCCCTTCCCTTCATATTTAACCAACGAAATAGTCTTGGACAATTGATCTTTTAATCAAAACAAGGATATCAATACATGTGTCTAAACCATCCTTCTTTGTAAAATTTCGTTGAGTTCGGGAGAGTTAATTCAATGACATTTTGAACCAGTGGAATTTTCCTAGACCGTGGACCTAGATGAATCTTGATCTGATTCGTTGAAACCTACATATTGTTTAAACGATTTTGCAGATTACAAAGTTAATTTCCTTGGGCTTGTTGCATTAGCAAAATTGTTCTCCATTGTTGATAGTACCTCACCATAAAATGTGGCCGTTGAAACCTACATCCCTTTAACTGATTTAAAAAATAGGAAAGTTGCTTATCTTGTATGCATGTTTCCTTTGTTCGCATCGTTGATCTTCGCCATAAACTTTCCCCACCATTGATCTGAGATAAAGCTGCAGGATGGTGGAAAGAGGAAATGAAGATATCTACATTTATGACCAATATATTATGTTTTCAAATTCCTCCCCTCTCCTCCTTTCCGAGAGCAATATGAGCTGTAGATCTGGCAGATCATGGAAGGCATAAATCTGGATTTGAAATTTCTGCGAAGTTTGCTTTTGAAATTTTTGCTCCCATATTTCCACTTCCCCCTTTTCTTTCTGCAACATTTATATTTAGTGGAAGTGCTTTGAGCCATCGATTTGGTGGATCATGGAAATTAGAGCTTCATTTTTTTATGATCAACATTCTTAAGTTTCCCACTTTCCGCTCTCCACCCACTTCTTTCTTCTGCACCATTGATCTGGGTGGAATACCCTTGAACCATCAGATATTGGGATGTGGATTGAGAAATGTGGGTTCACCATATTTTCATAACTCAAACCATATTCTTCTACCTTCCACCCTTTGACTCCCATTTTTCATTGCAGGACCACTCTCAAGCATTCGATTCGGTGCTCATTGAATCTCCACCATCCATTCTTGGCCATACTTTATCCTTGATCATATTTTTCACACTTAGGCACATTTACAGGTTGCGCCAAAGGATTTATTAATATTTTGATGTTCAGGATTAGGAATCATCCTCCCAAGAAACTTCAAACCCTTTCATACATACCTGTATGTCATAAGATATGGAATTTTTTGACCCTACCCCTCATTTTTTCAGTAGGATAGAACTTTGAAGGGGGGATTGGTGTAGATGCCTTAGGTAGAAATATTCAAAATTTAGCACTGGTGCTAACATCAGATCCAACTTGGGGATACTATCCTTCCCGTGAGGTATAAAGGAACCATGTAGAGCATGTTCTTGCAACTCCAAATTCGCTTGAAAAAAAAAGCTGAATGACAACCCCTGCAAGAGACCTTACTGCTTTCACCTCGGGCTGTAATTCTAATAGGGGAGCTATCCATACATGTAATGTTAAAATAAAATGGTATATACAATGACAATGGAGATGAACTTACTTTTGTATAAAATAATGTTTGAGGAACCTCCCATTTATAGGAGCTCCAGATACTAGACCTCCCTCCATCTCATCCAAAACATAGGAATTCTTTCCTCTGAGGATGCAATTTCATATGCGCCCTTCCATAGGTGAGAAAATTTACTGTGCATTCCCTTTTCCTCATGTGGTATGTCCCACAACAAAACTACATCTCCCAACTGGAAATATTTAGGCTTAGTCCTTCTGTCAAAAAATTCTTTCATTTTTTCTTGAACCTTCTGGGTTCTGTCAAATAATTGCTCCCTCTACTACTATAGTTCAATCAACTGATACATCCTCCTCTTGTTCAGAAGTGTGTTTGTTTCATCTTCCTGTAATAATTTCATCACTAGAAGACTTAAGGAGCTAGGGAATATTACCTCGTAACCATAAACTAGTTGGAAAGGTAAGGTGCCAATGGGTTTCTTTATGCTAATCTTGTAATCCCACAAAGCATGAATGAAATTTGTGTGCCAATCCTTCTTTTTTTCATGTAGAAACTTTTCGATGAATCCTATCAGGATCTTATTTGAGGATTCCTTGTGGATAGTAGGAAGTGGAGTGTCCCAATTGTATATGATATTTGGAGCAAAAATCAACAATATTTACTTAAAAGAAGGAGAATTATTAGTGATTATATTCGTTGGAACCTCAAAGCATGACAGGATATGCTGCTCTAGAGATTGCATGATCACTATCTTAGTAGCTTGTCTTGTGGGGATTTCCTTGATCCATTTATTAAAATAGCCAGTGGTAGTAAGGGTCAACCTGCGATGTCTTGAAGAAGAAGGATTTATTTATTCAATAAAATATAGCCCCCATTGATGGAAAGGGGATTCAACCTTTATGGGTTTTAAAGGAAATGGAAATGATTTCCTTCTCCTCTCAAAGATCTAACATTTGTGAAAGGAAACAACTTTCTTGTGTGTATCAGATAAGATGTAATCCAATAAAACCCTGCCCTTATGATTTTATTTACAATGGTTTTCCAATAGTGATTTTCTCCACATTCTCTTGCATGGAATTCCTTAATGAGCCTTTTTGCCTCTTTTTCCTCCACATAGTTCAGCAACACCCCTCATGGCTCCTTCCAATACAATTACCCCTCTAGGATTCCAAACTTGTATGCCTTCTAGTTCAGGAATCTAGCCCTTGTCTTGTCCATCCCATGTGCGGCTTGTAGATGTTGTAACACAAAAAAGAAATAAATGTACCATGGGGCTGACAGAGGATGCTCACCTATTGGGGGACCTGGCTGTCCCTGAGGATTTTTCTCTTCTGCTATCAACTCAACATTCATGTGTAGGATGGGAGAATCCTAGTTTAAGTGGGACATGATCGTGGCTAGTCCCTATCTTTTGATTAATTATATGGGCTTTATTTCTAGGTCATACTCAAGAAACACTTCTATCCACTTTCCCATTCTCCCCTCATGGTTAGTTTGGGTCAAAATTTCCTTTACAGCGCTGGTGGGGACATGAGAAATGATATGGGAAAGTAGGATCTATACATAGAAATCCTTTAAGGCCTGCACCAGAGCATATGATTTCTTCTCTAGGATATTATACTTTATGGGAGAATCTCTCAGGGTCTTGCTATAAAAAGAAATGAGATGTTCATGTCCCTTGGGATTCTTCTACAATAATACCCTTTCCATTGTGTGCTCTGAGGAAAATGAAAACATGAGGAATTTTTTAGAAAAATCATGGCTAGCTAGAACATGAGATTCAGAAATGGCCTTCTTTATGTCTTTAAAGGATTATTTGGCTTCGAGAGTCCGCTTGATTTGTTTATCCTTCCCCAACATATCAGTTATATATTTTACTATTTCAGCAAATGAAACAATAAATATTCTTAGAAAGTTTACCTTCCCTTGGAAAGACTGAACTCCGACTTTGTTTCAAGGGATATCGATTTTGGATGGTATGAATGTTGTTGATGGTCTTCTTTCGGTTGGGATATACTGATGCATAGTGAGGTCTTTGACATTCCCAACATTTTACCTATTTCTTACTTTCATTATTTTTAGCATAGTCGCTATTATTATTTGTAAATTACTTATTTATTGTGACAGTAGAGTCTTGCTATGAATTACCTTTGAAATTATTCCCTTGAAAATTTTTGTTGGGAAATTTACATGAGTTATTATGCCCAAAATTTCGATTAGGCATGAAACCTTTCTTTCTTTGTTCAAAATTATTAGACCTTTTTGCTTTCCATTTTGGCATGTTCTCCCCTTTTTGGTTCTTCTCATAGCATAAAGTTTCTTTTCACATGGCCTCTTCAAGGGTTTTGGGATTATCATATTCAATTATGTCCTTAATATGGAAAGGTAAACAACTTAGAAACCACTGTACCTTGGGTTTTTCATTAACAATATAGGGCGCATAATGCAGTACGCTCATAAATTTACTATCTAAGTCTTTCATACTCATGGTTCCTAACCTTAAATCGTAAAATTCGCTATCTCTTTCCTCGTAATATTTCACTGACATAAATTTATTTTTAAAGTACTTTTTAAAAGTTCTCTAGTTTATATTCTTCTCTTTTATGCCTTTAACTTGTTTTATGTCCTTCCACCAAATGTCAGCTTTTCCAATTAAGTTATAAGTTTATGTTCTTGCTTTTAACTGATTAGAATAGTTATATATCTGAAAATGTTTTTTCATTCCGGACAACCATGCTTTGTCTTCCTCTACTTTTTCTATTTTAACAATAAAATTTGGTGGTTTAATATTTTTAAACTCCCTTGAAATCTCTTCATAGGGATTGTACTTCTTGTTTCTAGAGCGATAATTACTCTCACTACTGTCAATTGAATACTGGTGTTTCTTTCTGTATGAGTTATCATTCATTTCAGAATACGAACTGTTTTCAATTTTTGAATGATTTGAACTTTTACTCTTATGTTGATAGGATGTATTATCAGATTCTATCTATTTATCCTTTTCTTCATTATGAAACTTTTCCAGCAGTATGTGATTTAGCTCCTCTTGAGCTCTTTAAATTCTTTCATTTTCTTTTTTAACAGTCTCCATTTCAGTTTTTAAATCCTTAGTTGTTTGCAATAATACAGATAAATTATTAGTTATATCTTCCTTAACAGGTTCTCTTCCAAAGTTATTTGGTTCATTTAATGGAGAACTCTCTTTATCATACTCTTCCAGTTCTTCCATACCTGTAAATCTAATTCAAAAGTTATTTTTTACAATCAAATAAAAATTATAAATCAGTAATCATAATTTTTTTCTTTTCGGTTTACGTGCATGGACCCACTGCAGAACTAGTGTTTGAACGTGTGCTCTGATACCATATGTAACACCCCAAAAATTCACAAAAAATTAAAATTTTCTTTGAGACATTTAGTGTTTAAGTTATAGCCTAAAATGATGGTTTAGTAACTACTTCTAGTTATTTAATAGATAGATTACAAGACATGACATTAAGAAATACTTAAGAATTAAAACTCTTGGCTAACTGTAACTGAAGGATTACAAAATTATTTACTAACTTATATTACACATACTATTAACAGTATTCCTTTGAAATTTAATGAGTTAGACTATATTAATTTAGATCCGTTATTTAATAATTTTCATCATGTATAAGATTCTCATATTTGTTTTCTTGTTTAACTGAAGGGGCTTGAGGTTAGTCCAAGGATTACTTAGCTTTTTCAAAGCTAATGCAGAGTTAATGCTTGTACAAGTCTTACAAGTAAAATTTCTTCTAGGTTACAAGGTAGGATAAATAAATCTCTGAAGACAAAAAATTAAGTTAGGAAGAAAAACCTTGGACACTTTTTATTGTCTAGAATTATCAAGGTGGAATATTTTCCAATCCTAAACAAATGACTGCTCTATCTAGGTAACAAGGTGGAATTTGTAGTAATGTTCATATTGTTTTGATAGAATGAAATTATGGTAAGAATTCAATCAACATGATTTTTTTGAAATGCAGTGATATTACTCTATAAATCTTTCTCCAACTTTTATTATTATACCTTATTCCAAGTTTAACCTAGACTTCCTAACTCACTAGGTTATTATTATTAACTTTCCTTTGTGCACTCGAAACTCATTGCAGAGTAAAAAATCTATCCTAAGCATATAACCCAAACATAAAATAATAACTAAACCTAGCTTGACAATGCATAAATATATCATTCGATAGTTTTGCTCAAAATCTTAACATATCAAATGACTTGTTAAAATTTTAACCAAAGTAATCATATTAATTTGTATATGATGCAGAGTTACAAATATATAAATAATGCATAAAAGTCCAAAATAAGCTAGGAATAAAATGATGGATGACAAATGCACTAGTTCAAACCTTCTATATGTATAATTTAGTTTATTTAGTTAATAACATATGTAATGGTTTTACTATGAATCCTTTGTAGAGATGTCATGAAGGTAAACTCTATTGAAAGGTAAATTTTTTTGACTATAGTGGATTCCACGTGGAGAAAACATGTTCGCAGGAGGGTTTCGCATAACCTTAAGCACATATAAACCCAAATTATCCCAAAACGTGATTTTGTTTCCAACAGTTGGATTGTTGGGTGGAGGTAAGAGCTGACAGGTTGCGGCCTTCTCGGTCTCTACAACACTTGTTATTTTGTGAATGTTCGCAGCCTTAGAAGGTCTAGAGTGTTATCCCTTCGCCATAACAGACTCTTGAACACGATCGCTATTTGTTTTCCATGACATTTGCAGGGTTTTAGCTCTGGTTTCTTAGCATTTGTGTTCCCTCCAAGCTTGATCAATGTGCTGACAGTATTAAAACTCATATGGTAAGTTGTATCAAAAATTTCCATCGTTTCGTTATGTTTATTTTATAAATTTTACTAGGTTATACTCCAAAAAAATTTTATTGTATATTTTTAGGTTTCCAACTACTAACATTGCATGGTCGTAAAAATTGACGGCGTTTACCCTACGGGTGAAGGGTATGGACTCCAAAGTCTTGGTAAGCTTCGGTTCTATCCTTCGGGTGCCTTTCGCTACTTACCTTTGCAAAGAATATCGATGGTGGTTATTGTTGCTCATTGTGGTGTTCGTTTACTGTGCTAAATAATAGTTTGTTTTTTTAAATTGGTTAATGATGTATGAGGAGAGGCCGTAGGGCCAATGATGTTTATAACCCTTGAGGTTTTGTGAAGAGCTACAGCTCTTGCAATAAAAACATAAGTTAACATTATTATTGTTCTAGGGTTTATAAATCATTCATTTATAGTGTAATACATTATAATAATCTCTCTCATCCATTTTGCTCATCTTTGTAATTCAATCGTGGCTATGGTTATGTTAAGGAATTTTGTTTTTTAACCATTACAGTGACCTTTTTTGGGACTCTGTTTATTTATACAATAAGACTCTGTTTGAATCATTTTTGTTTTAAATGGTAAAGATTATGGGAAAAAATGTAAACAAGTGTGAATAATGGTGTTTCTATTGTAATGACCAGTCATAGAAAATAATAATGCTTGGTAAAAATTAGATTTATGTTTAAGCTAAAATTAGTTGGAAATTAAGATATGACCGCAAAATGGGTAAATCCATTAGAAAAAATAATCATTACATTTATATTGATGTAATATGCTCTATAAGGGAGTTAACCTAGCATTTTATTTGATAATTAGGTTAAAATATTTACTTCTGATATTCGATATTGGTATAAGCATTAGTTAGAAATTAATAGGTTTACTTTTAAATGGAGAAACTAGAAGTCTATCCTTTGGTTTACTTACTTCGTTGGATAAATTGTGGTGAGAGATAGGAATTAAAGAAATATACAATTTTACTATTTTAAACTAAATTCTAGATGTTGTTATTTTTTTGTTTTGAAAAATGTTTCTATTAAAGAATAGGGTTTTGGAAGGATATTTTACTGTAATAGTAATAGTAGTATTATACTGATTGATTATTATTTTGTTTTACTAAGTACTTGAAGGATTATGATACAATAAGTGATGTAAAATTAGTCTATTTATTGCTTATACTGAACTTATAGTGTTAGATGATTTCATAATAAACGATAGAAAGGTAATCTATGCACTATGTACTATAATATTTAGATATATGTTGATAAATTAGATAATAAAATGGCTGGTCTTTCTTTTGCAAAAAGTACATAAATAGATTGTAATATAGTAATTATTAAAGTACTTATACATCAACATATTAATGTCTCTGTGACCTAGGCTTATCGTAATAAACTCTCTGTATTACTCCGAGAGGTTTTTATATAAATGAAAAGAGTTCTAGAACCAAAAGGAATATTATGAAACCTGGATAAAATAATAAGTAAAATCTTCTAATGTAGAACACATTCAATAATTCTACTTATGTATAAATTCTCCTATTTACTTCTAATAGACCTTTTGTACTAGAGTACTCCATCTTATGATGAGTAGAAAAATACAGATAGGGATTTTATTCTTTAAACCATTTTATCTAATTCTACGTTCATTTAATTATGTTAAACAAATACATGTAAATTTCTGGATAATAATGCAAACTTAAAACAGTCTATTTGTAGCTACAAGTATATAATAATTAATAGTAAAACATGACAACTTCCATTTCATTACTTTACTTGCATAAAATAAATAAATAAACACACATTGGAACCTAATAACTTGTAGAGAAGACAAAAAACCCAAGGAGCCTGTTCCACCCAACCTTTTTCTGAAGATAGCTCGACAGCTTGTCTTAGGACCCCCGAACTTGTCCACTGAGCCACCAGGTTGAAAGCACTATTGATTAGGATGGGACTGATACCCCTGCAACTCCAGAGAAGTACCTAAACGCAGTACTTCTTCCCTCTATAGTAAATAAATCAGCTAACAAGCTGCACTAGTTCTAAAAAAAAGTATTAACACTCAAACCACTTCCGCCTTTCCCCTCATCGAATCTCTTGTGCACATTTATCAATTTTAGAAATTTCACAAGGTAATAATCGAATAGCCTCCTGTTGAATTTGATGGGCAGATATATCCATGCCTAGGTATTTTTGGTTAGTTTTTCACTTAATGAGCCACCTGCTCTATTCCACTTTCTTGGGGAACATGAACACAAAATTAGGAAAGGTTCCCCTTGCAATAGCTAGAAGTGGTTGAGGATGCTTCCATGTGTCAGTTTGCTCTCACCACAGTCTATTCCACCTAGTGGGCCAGTAGAAACTCTTTCAATAGCCTCCTTAGGATATTGTCTCATATTTTCTTTATTAACTAATAAAATTTCAACATAATTAATTGCAATCATCCTTGACCCCACATGGTCTATAGTCTCAAAATTTATAATAAAAATAAAATATAATGTCTTCTTAACATAAAATGTTATTAGATTTTGGGTACGTGACATACAATCCCTATCAAATCTAACATCATCCTCGGTGTTTCTTTATTCATCATCCTCAAAGCTTCCCTAGAATAGAATTGAATATGTTTCCCACTTATGACTCTTCTATTCCCAGGTTGCTTCTTTTGGAATAAGGTGCTTCGATCGCACCTTCACCTGCCCAATGGTGCGATTCTGAAGTAAGATATCACTCTAGTCAAGGATACAATCTGGTTCAGTACCTAGGTGATAGCTTAGCACAACTTCCTAATTTGAAAAAAACTCATTTTAGGTCTTACCTTAATGAAAACATGTTCTCGCACCTGGAACTTTTTCTGAGTTCGTTTAAGATATGCTTGAATTTTTTGTTTGTCTTATGCAATCTTCAAATTACCTTGTACCTACTTTACAGTTAATTCCATCTCCTTTAATAACTTAGTTCCTAGTATTAACATGTCCACTGGGTTACTCCATGAGATAGGAGCATTGCATTTTTTGCCATACAAAATATCAATTGGGTTGAATTTTGATGAATCTTGGTAGTGGTTGTTGTATGCAAACTCAACCAAGTGTAACTAGTCCTCCCATTTACTTGGTTGTTCTTTAACATATATATTTAGCATATCTTCCAATATTTTATTTACCCTTTCAGTCTTTCCACTCATCTGCAGATGAAAAGGTGTATTGAAATTTAATGTAGTATTTAAACCTTTAAATAAAGATTTCCAAAAATTTCCCATGAATTTACTGTCCCTATCAGAAATTATAACTTTTGGAAATCCATGTAAACAAAATATTTGTTTCATAAATATTTCGACACTATTAGCATCCATATGAGTGGTCTTTACTAGTATAAAATGGGACACCTTACTGAATTTTTCAACAACTACCATTATAGAATCATTCTGATTTTGATTTCTAGGAAAACTTGTAATGAAATCAATGTTGATTATTTTCCATTTCTAGCTAGGAATTGGTAGTGGTTGTAATAAACTGGTTGGATGTTGATGTTCAGTATTAACCTGCTGACATTCAAAACATCTAGCAATATATTATGCCAACTCATTTTTCATATTCAACCAAAAGTAATCTTTTCGTAACATGGTTATTGTCTTTTGATAACTAGGGTGTCTGGAATAGGTAGTTTTATGTATTTCATTTAAGATTAGTAGCTTAACATTAGGTACGTTAGGTACATACAATTTTTTTTTACAACGTATTAACCCCTTTTCATTTAGATTGTAATCTATACTTAAATTTTTAGTTACATTTTCTACCACTTTAGCTTGCAATTTTCATAATTTTCATCCAATTTTACTCCTTCTATGAGCTGATCTTGTAAATCTATTTTATAAGTATTGATTGCTGCCACACAATTTACATTCGTGCCGAAATAATCAACTACCTTAATTTATTTCCCCTTAATATGTTGGATCTCAAAATCGTACTCACTAAGGAAAGCTAGCCACCTAGCTTGCCTTGCGTTTAAATTTGGTTGATCCAACAGATACTTTAAACCCTTATTATCTATCATTAAATTAAATTTTCTCTTGATCAAGTGATTGCACCACATCTTTAATGCATGTATCACAGCAGTCAATTCTAAATCATAAGTAGCGTAATTTTTCTTATGAATTTTAAGTTTTCTGGACTAATACACTATTACATGTCCTTCTTGAGTTAAGACCCCACCAAGATCATCGTTTCATGCATCGGTGCATACAACAAAGTCCTTGTTAGGATCTGTGATCCTTAGAATCGGTGCAGTAGTTAACAATCCCTTTAATTTATTAAAATTATCTTCACATTTTTTATTCCACACAAACTTCTTTCCTTTCTTCCGTAGAGAATTTATTGGATTTGCGATCATTGAGAAACACTCAATGATTCTTCAATAATGTCCAATGATTCCCTTGAATCACAGAACATCAATCACATCCTTTGGGACTGACCTTTCTTCAATTTCTTTTATCTTATCTGGATCAACCGATATCCCATCTTTAATGATTACGTGACCCAATTATTGTATTTTATATTTGAATAAGTCACATTTATTGAGCTTGGCATAAAGTTGATGTGCCCTTAACACTTGTAAAATGATTTGTAAATTTTCTTCATTTTCTTCTTTAGTCTTAGAATAGATAAAATATCATCAATAAAAACTAGTACAAACTTATCTAGATATTTATGTAATACATTAGTTATTAAACACATGAAAACTTCCATGGAATTAATTAACCCAAATGGCATGACTACAAACTCATAGTGACCATATCGGGTCCTAAAAGTTGTTTGGAAAATATCCTCATCCTTAATCTGGACTTGATCATAACTGGATCTTAAGTCAATTTTTGAAAATACCATTGCTCCACGTAGTTGATCGAACATATCATCTATGTGGGGAAATGGGTATCTATTTTTAATTTTCATCTTATTAAGATGATGATAATCAATGCATAAGTGCAGAGTACCATCCTTCTTTTTAACAAAGATGACTGGTGCTCCCTAAGGAAACACACTTGGTCTTATGTAATTTTTATCTATCAGTTCTTTTAATTGCGATTTTAGTTCATTAAGCTCCAGGATATTCATCCGATAAGGATCTTTCGAGTTAGGCACTGCACCAGGTACCAGCTCAATAGTAAAATCCATCTCTCTTTCCAGAGGTAATCCCAGAATTTCCTCCTGAAACACATCTGAATAACCTCTCAAAATTGGTGTATCTTGTAATTTTAGTTTGTCTTCTTTATTAATATGTTTTTCATTAGTTATAGTTATAGGAAAATATTTACATCCCTTCCGAACAACCCTTTTTAGTTGTAAGGTGAAAATATGTCTGATTGTTGCTTTCCTAGGGATTCCTTTTATTGTTATCATTTCTCCTTCGTTATTTAAATAGGTAAACGTTTTATCAAAATAATTTAACACTACTTGATGTTGTTCTAACCAATCCATTCAAATTAATACATCATAGGATCCTAATAGAATTATATTCAACTTCACAGAAGTTTCAAATTGATTCATAAATAATGTACAGTCTTTCACAAAACCAATTACTCTTCTTTTTCCTCCTGTAGCTAATTGAACCAGACATGACTTTCCAAATTTCTCTATTAGTAGTTTACTTTTCTCGAGTAAACTAGGAGGGACATAACTCGGCCTATCCCCTGGGTCAATTAAAATGCAAATCGGTCTATGGTTCAACATACCTTCTACTTCCACCATGGAATTATGATATTCAGTCTATTTGGTTTCTAGTGTTGAATTGATTCTAGGCATCCCTCTTGCTAAATCACCAACTGATGTTTCTTCCTGCATGGTATGAATGTTGTTAATGGTCTTATTTCTGTTGGGATAGACTGATGCATAGTAAGGTCCCTGGCATTCCCAACATTTTACCTATTTCTTACATTTGTTTTTTTTAACATAGCTGCTGTGATTATTTCTAAATTCCTTATTTCCTATGATAGTAGGATTTTGCTATGAATTACCGTTTGAAAGTATTTCCTTTAAAAATTTTGTTAGGAAATTTATGTGAGTTATTATGCCCAAAATTTTGATTAGGTGTGAAACGTTTCTTTCTTTTCTCAAAATTATTAGACCTTTTTGCTTTCCAAATTGGCATGTTCTCCCTTTTCTGGTTCTGCTCATAGCAGAAATTTGATTTTCACATGGCCTCTTCAAGGGTTTTAGGATTATCATATTCAATTTTCTCCTTAATATGAAAAGTTAAATAGCTCAGAAATCATTGTACCTTGGGTTTTTCATCAACAATATAGGGCACATAACGTAGTAAGCTTAGAAATTTACTATTTAACACTTTCATACTCATGGTTCCCAACCTTAAGTCGTAAAATTATTTAGCTCTTTCCTCATAATATTGCTCTAACAGAAATCTATTTTTAAAGTACTTTTTAAAAGTGTTCCAGTTTATATTCTTCTATTTTATGTATTTAACTCGTTTTATGTTTTGCCACCAAATTTTGTATTTTCCAATTAAGTTTTAAATTGTCATTCTTTCTTTTAACTTATTAGAATAGTTATATATCTGGAAATATTTTTTTTATTTTGGACATCCATGCTTCAACTTCCTCTCCTTTTCCGATTACGCCATTAAAAGTTGGTGGTTTAATCTTTTTAAACTCCCCTGAAATCTCTTCACAGGGCTTGTACTTATTCTTTCTAGCGTGATAATTACTCTCGGTATTGTCACTTAAATACTGGTGTTTCTCTTTGTATGAGCTACCATTAATTTCAGAAGAAGAACTGCTTTCAATTTTGGAATGCTTTGACATTTTACTCTTATGTTTATAGGACGTAGTATCAAATTCTATTTATTTATGCTTTTCTTTATTATGAAATTTTTTCAGTAGTATTTGATTCAGCTCCTCTTGAGCTCTTAAAATTCTCTCATTTTATTTTTAACAATCTCCATTTCAGTTTTTAAATCCCTAACTATTTCCAGTAATTTAGACAAATTATTAGTTATATCTTCCTTAACAGGTTCTCTTCCAAAGTTATTTGGTTCATTTAACGGAGACCTCTCTTCAGTATACTCTTCAAATCCTTCCATACCTACAAATCTAGTTAAAAAAATATTTTGTAGAATCAACATAAAAATCATAAATTAGTAATCATAATTTTTTTTTTGCTTTTTGGTTTACATCATGGAGTCACTTCAAGCCTAGTGTCTGAACGTGTGCTCTGATACCATATGTAACACACCAAAAATTCACAAAAAATTAAAATTTTCTTTGAGACATTTAATATTTAAGTCATAGCCTAAAATGCTGGTTTACTAACTACCTATAGTTATTTAACAAATAGATTATAGGACAAGACATTAAGAAATACTTAAGAATTAAAACTCTTGGCTAACTGTAACCTAAGGATTACAAAATTATTTACTAACTTATATTACACATACTACTAACAATATTCCTTTGAAATTTAATGAGTTAGAATATTTGAATCTAGATTAGTTATTTAATTTCCAGCATGTATAAGATTCTGATATTTGTTTTCTTGTTTTACTGAAGGGGCTTGAGGTTAGCCCGAGGCTTACTTAGATTTTTCAAAGCTAATGCAGAATCAATGCTTGTACAGGTCTTACAAGTAAACTTTATTCTAGGTTATGAGGTAGGATAAATAAAGCTATGAAGACTAAAAAGTAAGCTAGGAAGAAAAACCTTAAGACACTTTTTATTGTCTAGAATTATCAACACGGAATATTTTCCAGTCCTAAACAAATGATTGCTCTATCCAGGTAACAAGGTGGAATTTGCAGTAATGTTCAAATTGTTTTGATATAATGCAATTATGGTAAGTAGTCATTCAACATGTTTTTTGTTGAAATGCAGTGATATAAGTCTATAAACCTTTCTCCAAGTTTTATTATTATACACTATGCCAAGTTTAACCTAGACTTCCTAATTCACTAGGTTATTATTAATCATTTTCCTTTGGCAACTAGAAACTCATTGCAGAATAAACAAGCTATCCTAGGCATATAACCCAAACATAAAATAATAACTAAAACTAGATTCACAATGCATAAATATATCCTAACTATAGTATTGCTCAAAACCTTAACATACCAAATGACTTGTTAAAATTTTAACCAAAGTAATCATATTACTTTGTATATGATGCATAGTTACAAATATATAAATAATGCATAAACATCTGAAATAACCTAGGAATATAATGATGGATAACAAATGAACTAGTTCAAATCTTCTATACGCATAATTTAGTTTATTTATTTAATAACATATGTAATGGTTTTACTATGAATCCTTTGCAGAGATGTCATAAACGTAAACTATATCGAAAGGTAAAATGATTTCCACTATAGTGGATTCCACATGGAGAAAACTCATTGGAAGGAGGGTTTGGCAGAACCCTAAGCACATATAAACCCAAAGTACCCCAAAACATGTTTTTGTTTCCAACAGTTGGATTGTTGGGTGGAGGTAAGAGTCGATAGGCTACGACCTTCTCGGTCACTACAACACTTATTATTTTGTGAATGTTTATGACCTTAGTAGGTCTAGAGTATTATCCCTTCGCCATAACCAACTCTTGAACACGATCACTATTTGTTTTCCACGACATTGCAGGGTTTGAGCTCTGGTTTCTTGGAATTTGTGTTCCCTCGAAGCTTGTTCATGGTGCTAACAAGCTTAAAACTCTTCTGGTAAGTTGTATAAAAAATTTCCATCATTTCCATCAGTTTATTTTATAAATTTTACCAGGTTATATTCTAATTTTTTTTTCTGTTTTCTTTTAAGTTTCCAACAATTGGCATTGCACAGTCGTAAAACTCAAAGGCGTTTACGCTGCGGGTGAAGGGTATGAATCCAAAGGATTGGTAAGCCTCGGTTCTATCCTTGGGGTTCCTTTCGCTACTTACCTTTGTAAATAATATCGATGGTGGTTACTGTTGCTCACCGTGGTGTTTGTTTACTGTGTTAAATAATAGTTTATTTTTTTAAATTGGTTAATGATGTATGAGGAGAAGTCGTAGGGACAATGTTGTTTATAACCCTTGAGGTTTTGCAAAGAGCTACGACTCTTGCAATAAGAATATAGGATAACATTATTACTGTTCTAGGGTTTATAAAATCATTTGTTTATACTGTATTACATTATAAGAAGCTCTCTTGACCATTTTTTTTGGCTCTGCAATTCATTTGAGGCTATGGTTATGTTAAGGCATTTTGGTTTTTAACCATTATGGCGATTGTTTTGAGTACTCTTTTTATTTATACAATAAGACTCTGTTTGAATCCCTTTTGTTTTAAATGATAAAGCTTACAGGCCAACATGTAAACAAGTGTGAATAATGGCGTTTCTCCTATAATTACTAGTCATAGAAAAGAATTATGCTTGGTAAAAACTAGATTTATGTTTATGCTAAAAGTAGTTCAAAATTAAGATATGACTACAAAATGAGTAAATCCATTAGCAAAAAAAAATATTACAATTCCATTGATGTAATCTACTCTGTAAGGCAGTTAACCTAGGGTTTTATTTGATATTTAGGTTAAAAGATATACTTCTGATTTTAGATGTTGGTATAAGCATTAGTTAGAAATTAATAGTTTTACTTTTAAATGGATAAGCTAGAAGTTTATCCTTTGATTTACTTACTCTATTGGATAAATTATGTTGATAGATAAGAATTAAAGAGATATACAATTTTACTATTTTAAACTGAATTCTAGCTATCATTAATTTTTTTGTTTTGAAAAAGGTTTGTATTAAAGAGTAGGGTTTTGGAAGGATATTTTACTGTAATGGTAATAGTAGTATTATACGGATTGATTACTATTTTGTTTTACTAAGTACTTGAAGGATTATAATACAATAAGTGACGTAAAATGAGTCTATTTACTGCTTATCCTGAACTTACAGAGTTAGAAGATTTCACAATAAACTGTAGGAAGGTAATCTATGCACTATGTACTATAATATTTAGATATATGTTGATAAATTAGATACTAAAATGACTGGTCTTTGTTTTTCTGAAAGTACATAAATAGATTGTAATATAGTAATTATTAAAGTACATATACATCAACAGATTAATGCCTGTATGACCTAGGATTTCTCTAATAAAATCCTTGTATTACTCCTAGAGGTTTTTATATGAGTGAAAAGACTTATAGAACCAAAAGGAATATTATGAAACCTGGCTAAAATAATAAGTAAAATCTTCTAAATGTAGAGCAGATTCAATCATTCTACTTATGTATAACCTCTCCTATTTACTTCTAAGAAACCTTCTGTACTAGAGTACTTCATCTTATTATGAGTGGAAAAATACAGATAGGGATTTATTCATTAAACCATTTTATTTAATGCTATGTTCATTTAATTATGTTAAACAAATATAAGTAATGTTGAAATATTGTAACTTCGAAGAATATTCTTTATGTATCTTTTGTGGTCCCCGATGGTCCAACTGGGAGAACCACTTGTATTACATTGTACCCCAATGCTTCTAATCGAAAGAACTAATAAGAGTCATGAGGTAGTCCCCTCTAATTGTAAAGGTGGGTCATCAGCACCCCAGTGTGGTTACTTGAGCCTACATGTGTAACTCGAGCCTACATGAGTTAACTTAAGCCGACATGTTGATTGAGTAAACTTTAAGTAAACGGATGAATATAAATAGAGGTGTAGTGCTCCTCATTTGAGACATACACACTCACTTGGAATAGCGCACTTGTGGAGGAGAGGAGTTGCTGGAGAAGGAGGAGAATCAGGTTTTTGATCTCCTTGTTGGTTTTACATTTTTCCCTTTTGGGGAATCTATATTGAGGAAGCTTTTGCTGGGTTTTTCCCTTTAGGGTTTTCCTAGGATAAATATCTGTTGTTCTTGTGATATTGTTTCTTTCAGTGATCCTGCTTTATATGCTTTTATTATGAAAAATGAAATGATATACTTATGTCTTAGTTAAGCATATGAAAAAATTCAACATGGGATTAGAGCTAACCTGAATAGGGCAGCTTTCACAAGTTACAGAAGCTAGGGCTTCTTATTTTTTGTTCTCTCTCCACAATCAATCAGCAAAATAAGGCTAGGTTGACTCTTCTTTGAAGGGTACATCGTTCTGTCGAAGCGGAATTCGATTCCGAGAATTTTCAATTTTTGATGTGGAAATTAGGGCTTTCTACAGAAGAGGAATTTTTGAGTGAGACCAGCATAGGATTTTTCTCCTCATCAAAACCGAAGTTTAGAGACTTGGATCAAGTTTTTTGGTTTGGTGAATATCCAGAAAAGTCAAACCCTAGTTTGACCCCGAGCTAGAAAAACCCTAAATACTAAAACTGCTATGTTTTGACACATTTTCTATATTCTAGATTGGCGAAGGATCAGGAGCTGAAAATTGCAGGGGCGGAAGATAAAATCCTGATGAACACTGTATCCAAAATTCATCCACATATTCATTGTATTCCAGGAGATATGTTCTCTCCAAGTTAGGGTTCCAGCCTCTTCCAGAATTCATCCCTAAACAGGACACCTGAGGAGAATTGCAATATCTTGGGCTACAGAGGTCCAAATGGAATTCCTGAAGATGTTTTAGAAAGGGAACGGATTTTAATTTCAGTGGTCTGATTATCAGACTCAGAAGATGAACCAGTGACACGTGGCATGCCTTACAACTTTGCTGTTCTGAATAGTCCTGTAACAGGTCACCTTGGGAAAAGGATCATAAATCCCAAATGGTGAAACAAATTCTGATTAAATCTATGGTGGTGGATCAGGTACATGTGAGGTTAGCTCAGTACAAAATTTCATACATATAGGAGCAACAATTTCATAGATATCACAGAAACAGTAACAGGCATTTTTGCAAAAGAAATTGGAAAATTAGGGCTTCCTGTTCCGGGAGCTTCCCTCCACTGTTTTCAGAAATGGAGTACATTGGACAGCTCCATTTGAAGAGATCTATACGTATAGCCAATCAGATTTGAAAGATTCCAATTTTTTGAAATTAGGGTTTCTGTGACAAACCCTAGATCAGTCAGCTCTGGAACCAGGATGGACACCTCAAATCGGTAAGATCTAATCCTTTGCTATGTTCATTTGAGGTTCTCTTTTCAAAGTGATCTATGACATCAGCTTGATGATAAGATTGGTGAAGTTGACAACTTCCAAGCCTAGAAGTATATGATCTCTATAAATAAAATGGATTGGACACCTACATGAGCATAGAGGTTCCAGTTTCAGAGGGAGATGAGGCTAGAAGACTTTCTCAAGAAGAACTTGATCAAATCCCAGAAGATCATTGATGATTCAGTTACGAATCAACTTGTACTACAAGTGTCTTCCCTAAAGACATTGATGAGGGTTGATTTCTTGACCAAGATATTTGAAGGGAAGAACATAGATCAGAATATGACCTTAAGAAACAAGCTGAAGAATGTGAAGATCCAGAATGCAGAGACCATGCAGTCATAAGGATATCTCAAAATCAAAGAACAACTTCAAGTGGGGATAGAAGAAGTGAAGAATGCAGAAGTGGTGATGGCCACCTTGAATGGCCTCCCAGGATCATAGAATTCATTCATTTAAGAAATTTGTTCTAGAAGGAAGTGATTACTTTCAGCAGACTTTGGGAAGAAGAAGAAGCTCGTCTCTGAAGATCAAGCTCTCATCTTCCAAAGAAGATTCCTCAATCAATGAGAAATATGAAGATCTCAACTCTTGAAGAACTTCTTATCCACCTCAGCATTTGGATAAGAAACGATGCTGAAGAATACGATGAAGCTGAAGACTCAAGAAGGAATATACCTATGAAACAAATAAAGATAAGTATTCAATTGTCATTTCATAATATTGTTTTGTTATACATTTGATTACATTCAGTGATGTGTTATGCATGATAGATTGTTTGCATTAATGACTATATACTACTAATATGCATGTGATGGGTAAGTAGCTCATGGTGCTATACAACTCTCCATTGTTACTTATCAAACCTTTTTGCTAACATATTGGATTAGTGCACAATCTCAATAATGTCATGGTGGAAATGGAAGGCATCTAGAAATTTTATGTGAGATATGGATGAATATTGTATTGACTAAACAATTGCATGATGCATAAGCATTTGTCGTTGTGCATATGTTTTATGAAATAGTTCTAACCATGAAACTGGTGCATTTGAATTGCAGGAAAGGTCATGAACAACCTCCTACAAGAAAAGAAGGATGAGACTTGTTCCACTGCAATAAACATGAATCTAAGGATCCTAGGGTCAGAGACACCATGACGGAAGAAAGAGCTTCAGAGAGTGGTAGATCCACCTTGAAGGATGAAGACCACCATGGGTACAAGAGATAACTCAAGATGAAGAAAAGAATGCTATGAAAGAAGCTATGATCAAAGAATAACAATTGATCATGGGAAATGATGTATACGATATGATGGAGCAAGTGTACAA
>LPNX010769459.1:0-21331 GCA_001517045.1 Pseudotsuga menziesii | reverse complement strand
AGAGGAGTTGCTGGAGAAGGAGGAGAATCAGGTTTTTGATCTCCTTGTTGGTTTTACCTTTTTCCCTTTTGGGGCATCTATATTGAGGAAGCTTTTGCTGGATTTTTCCCTTTAGGGTTTTCCTAGGATAAATTTGTGTTGTTCTTGTGATACTGTTTCTTTCAGTGATCCTGCTTTATATGCTTTTATTATGAAAAATGAAATGATATACTTATGTCTTAGTTAAGCATATGAAAAATTCAACAAGTAAATTCATGGATAATAATGTAGACTTAAAATAGTCTATTTGCAGCTGCAAGTATATAAGAATGAATAGTAAAACATGACTACTTCCATTTCATTACTTTACTTGCACAACCTAAATAAAATAACACATTGAAACATGATAACCTGTAGAGGAGACAAACAACCAAAGGATCGTATTCCACCCAACCTTTTCGTGAAGAGAGCTCCACAGCATGTCTTAGGACCCCTAAGCCTGTCCACTGATCCACAAGGTTGAAATAATGGTGAAATAGGATGGGATTGAATAACCTTGCAACTCCACATAAGTACTTAACAATAGTATTTCTACCCTCTGTAGTAAAGAAATCAGCTAACGAGCTGCACTAGTTCTAAAAACAGTATTAACACTCAAACCACTTCTGCCTTTCCCTTGATCAAATCTCTTGTGCACATTTCTCAATTTAAGAAATTTCATAAGGTAATGATTGAAAAACCTCCTTCTGAATTCAATGGGTAGATATATCCATGCCTAGGTATTTTTGGTCATTTTTCACTTAATGAGCCACCTTCTCTATTCCACTTTCTTAGGGAACATGACCAGAAATGTAGGGAAGTTCCCCCCTGTAACAACTAGAAGTGGTTGAGGATGTTTTCATGTGTCAGTTTGCTCTCACCCCAGTCTATTCCACCTAGTGGGATAGTGGATATTCATTCAACATCCTCCTCAGGATATTTATCTCATCTTTTATTTATTAACTAATAAAATATTCAACATAATTAATGAAAGTCATCCTTGACCCCACATGGTCAATAGTCTCAAAATTTATAATAAAAATAAAATATAATGTCTCCTCAACATAAAATGTTATTGTAATTGGGGTACATGATACTCAAGGAGTGGTGAAGGTTGTCTTCTCTTGATCATTCGAGCACACCACAATCTGGTTATAACTTGAGAAACATCCAGAGTGGAGATCCTCTTTGAACCCACTATTCTCTGCAAGATATGGTCCATTTTGGGAAGTGGTTAATGGTCCTTCAAAGAAAATTTGTTCAAGTTCCTGAATTCAATGCATATTCTTCTTTCCCCGTTATTCTTCTTGACAGGGACCACATTTTCCACCCAACATAAGAATATGAGGGCCACAATGATTTTGGCCTCAAATAACTTCTTCATATCCTTCTTTATCAGGGGCAGTAGTTTGGGATTCATCCTTATCAACTTCTATTTGAAAGGAATCTCATCCTTCATAATTGGTATGGTATGCTAGATTATGCTTGTATCGTAGGCCTTAAGGTCACTATAGCTCCAAGAAAACACATCTAAGTATTCTATCATTAGTGAAATGTATTTTTACTTGGATTACGGTGAGAGGGTTCTTGATATCTTGATGACCTTGGGTTGATCCTCTGTCCCAATATTTACATCCTCAACATCATTATGGCTTTGGATCAGTTGAGGTTCTTTGGACTCGTCATTAGGATATACAAGTTTTAATAAAGGGACTAGACCCTTGGGGATAGAGTTACCTTTTAGTTGCATGATATCCTTGTCACAAAGGGTTTTCACATATTCCTGTTGTCCTTTAGCCTCCTGCAACATTCGCTCCTAGGTTTCTTCAGTTTTGTGAGCATCAGCATCCTCAGCAAGAGCCACATCCTCCTCCTAGGGTATTTATTTGGGATCAATAGTCTGGCCTTGTAAGGGTTCTTGAGAGGAGACAACCTCCTCTAGAAGCTCATTTTCTTCATCAACAATCAACCCCTCAAATCCCCTAGTAAGAATGAGGAACTTTTGGATCTTCTTATCATCTTCAAAAAATTGCCATATTTTGACATTATCAGGGATAGAGGGCTTGTGCCTGACCTTAATTTCATATTTTCCACTGGAGTGCATGGGAACCTTGAAAATAACAACAAAAATGGCTAGAGAGTCAGACATAGAATTCTGCAACTTGAGGATTAGATTAAAATTGCACTCTTCAAAATCTCCTTTCAGGTCCTGGGTAGCATTCGTGTAACTTCTCATTCTGGGGTGTCTGGCTTGATATTCACCTATCATCTGTTTAATGATTAGCTAATAATATACATGTATCATTACTTTCCAGACTTGAAAATACTTCAGTATCTAAATGGATAACACCATAGCCTCGTACTCTGCCTCATTATTTGTATAATGGAAGGAAAGTGTGTAGGAGGAGTTCAAAGTTCTCCCTCCTGGGGTTCTCACCCAAAATCCATCTCCTTCTCCTTCTCTGCATGCATCCCCATCAAACATTACCTCCCATACTCCATCGAGCTACTCTTGAGCGGGTACAAAGGTAGTGTTACATGAACTACAACTTTCTGTGTCTCCTTCCCTGAAGAAAATAATTGATCCCATCTCAGCATCTAGTGCAAAGATGGGGTGGTTGTTTGGCCTTTTAGTACTGGTCACCATGTATGCTAAATCCCCCCCACTAAATATTCTTCTCTACAGTCCAAATATAGGGATAGTGTCATAATAAATATCCATATGAAGGGAACCTTTAAGTTTGGCTTCCCAAGTTCTTGATAGAAACATCCCAAACTTTGGAGGAATGCTAGATACAACTACATCCATGAACATATTTTTTGCAAGGATTTGGGACAAAGTGACCAAATATTTGATCAAACCTAGACACCTAACTTTGTTGGAATCAAAAGAGAAAAGATATTTGTATGGTTTGGTCACTTCTAGGCCCAGTTCCTCCATGACTATCCTAGGCATTAGATTATGGGAGGCACCTTAATCATACATGGAATTTTCTAATATGGTGTTACAAATGTTTAGGATGACATAAAAAGGGGTATTATATTCATTAGAAGAATATTCTACATGGGTCCCAAAAAGGAAGGTGGGATTATCATCTTGGATATTTAGAGAGTCTGGCATTGTAGAGACCTCTCCAGGAGGCTTCAACATTGTGGAAACTTTATAATGATATTTATAATTTTTTAACTACTTAGTGGTAGGGACAAAGATTTTTATCTTTGCAATTTCAGCCTCCAGACTGAAAGAGGTCTACCCCTGATATGACCCGCTTGGAATATCTTCTTTTTTCTCCTCCCCTTTGGGATTTTCTACCTTCATGGAGATGTCCATAGGGGGTGGGATGCTCTTCAATTTTCTTGTAGAGGATTTATTTTCTACTTTTTAATTTTATTCTATAGGAAAATCTATGTTCCTCGGATCAATTTGTCTCTACACCTCCATTAAAACAAGTTGATACCCCCTTTTGAAGTCATCTACTTCCACAGTAGGAATATATCCCTTTTCAAGACAATCCTTATTATGTTCTTCTTTCGTTAGAAAGGTGGGGGGTGATTCAGTGTTCAGTTGATGGATTTCATACTCTTCTTGATCTTCTCTATCCTACTCTACATAATTTTCCTAAAAGAGAATCCTGATAGGTGGATCGGGAGGGTCTCTCTGGTCCCTCTGCCTGTTTTGGGGAATTGGAGACCTTTCGACATTTAGGTTCATGTTCTATTGCTCCTAATTTTCCCTAGGCTGTGTTCTACCATCTATAGTGAGTATCTCCATCATCCTTTCCATGGTTCTCGACATCATGTCTATTCTAGCCTCTTGTGAGCTAGAGGTAGAGGGATGTTCAATTTCTTTATCCTTCATTCTCTCTCCTCTTTCTCCTTCCTCTCTTATCCACTCTCCCCCATATCTTCTCCATTCTCCCTCCTCTCTTCTTCATTATCTCTTCTCCCCTCTCCATTCTCCCTCATCTCTTTTATTCTTCCTTGCAGCAGTCAATTTTGCATCCACTTTTATGGTGTCTTTCATCATAGCTACCAAGGAGTTTGATCTCCTTTCACTTAGCCAAAAGGTGAACTTGCTATCGAAGGCTTCAACATAGTGGATTTGGGTAGAACCAATGGGAGGTTTGAATAGGGAAAGTATGGTGTTGTATACTTTCATAAATATATCAGAAAATTCTTAGATAGATTCACTCTCCTTTCTCCTCATGGAGTGGTATTGGGACAGATACATATTAGGGTTCTTCTGATCTACCCATTTTTCCTTCAAGGCATCTTCAAAGGCTCTATAGTTCAGGATAGAGTGGTATGGAAGTTTTGTGAACCATTTTCTTGCCTCTCCATCAAGACATTAGGAAAATAGTCTGACTTTCACATCATCGTAGTCCACCTCTTCTAAATTTGTCTAGTCTGAAAACCACTCCAAGTGTTTCGTAGTTGAATATTAGGGATGATTTTAAGGAACCATACTTCTTTAAAAGTGTATAAATGTTGGTGAATATTATCATTCTTAAAACCCCAGCTATAAAATGATTGGCGATATTTTTCAAAAAATATTTTAATTTCCAAGGATTTGATATCGTTTATATAATAATTTGGTGATTTTTAGGGTGAAAAAATTTTACCCCATAAAAATTGGGTGAAACAGGGCTTCAAAAAATGCAAAATGGCAAATGTGTTTTGGGATAAAAACATGGAAAAATAGCCCACAGGGCTAAAATTTGCCCCTAAAATTATCCCTATTGAATATCCCCTCACCATTAAATTTCCTGGTTCTTTGGGAATAAATCAAGGGAAGGTCATGAAGAAAAACATGTAGGTTTAAAGGGGCATACCTAGCCATACTTGGGGTTGCAATGGGGTTTTCAAGGGGGATGAATACCGGTGGAACATAAACTAGTAAGTTGTGATGAAGTGTAGGAATGTGGGGAGGCGTGAAACTGGAAGATGAATGTTAGTTTTGTTGTGAAGTAGTAGGAGACAAATATGAAACAATAGACTGCTTTACGTAAACATAATTTAGTAGGGTTATTTAAGAAGTGAGTGTAGGGCACTCTCGGTTAGGAAAATATTGGGAATCCCTGTCTAGAAGCTCTAAGATTAGGCATGAGCAGAAAATGCGGGGAAAATCAAATGCAAAGGTATCAAATACCAAGTCAGAGAGGCTGGAATTATATTTAGTTCTAGGGAATGTTAGTCTAAACTCCTCACTACAATTTTCATATATATCACTAACATAAATAGAACCTTTAGCAGGGAAGGAAAGATTTATGACTAACCTTTGTAGCCTATTGGCCTTTCAGATGAGACTTTCTGGATCAAATATTTCTTGGAAATATTATGTATAAGGATTTCTCCTCTTGTGTGTTCTTCTGGCCTCCAGTATTTTCCAATGGAATCACCTTCAAAATTTGTGTCGAGTTGCCAGAGCATGTACAACCAGTATGTGTCTATGACCGACTGCTCAACCAGTTCACAGAGCTAAACAATGTCATTTCCCAAGGAGATAATTACTTCCCCGACAACGCACCAAGATGTTATCACCCCATAATGTTCCCATGGTTATGGTAAGAAGTCACAAAAGTAAGCATTTCAAACCAATATCTAGACTCTATTCTATCCTTACAGTCAGAGAGGGATCTCTCTATGTCACAGGGTTATTCGCATATACATTTATCTTTAAACAAGAAGTTATAAGACTAGATTCTAGTATAATAGGATATTTGCAAGTTTTAAATATGGTGAAACAGATAGACAAGAAATACCATTAGGAAATGGATTCAAAACATGAAACATTCAAGGATTTACAAAAAATAATAACCAACAACAACCTTCCTACTCTGAGGAAAAATAGGCATCAATATTCCGCAAAATATCTTTGAGGAGCTAGAAGGTAAAAATGAGAAGATGCTCGATGTAATGAGAGGCACCTATGTACAGATGAATATCTTGAAAACACCTTTATCAGAATAAACAGCAAAGGCTAGTAACTACAATGGAGCATAGAAGATGAATTCCAAAACATTTACTAGAAACACATAAACAAATGCATGATCTTCTGCAAAGAGCGCTTAACAGAGAGAGAATTCCTCACATACCACTACAAATGAATTAGCAGAAGATACACAGACATGAAAGTGAAGTTTACACAGGAAAAAAATACTGAACAGTGAACACCATGATGAATCGCAGACATAATTAAAGCTATGCTATCATTAGTTCTCCCAAGAAAATGACAGATCTACAAAACCCAAGTGCTAAGGCTTCTGAGTGAAAGTTTCCAACCCTTTCTTCCTCTTCTGAGGGTATATTTATAGTGTAAACAGGATCCCAAGAATAACCTCTAAACAAATCCAAAATCACTAAAAAAATGGGGATCAAACTTGAATGATCATGAAATCCTAACAACCTCTGACCTTATGGATTTTCCATGATCACAAAACAAAACAAGAAAGCATGCTGGGGTGCACATGATGGACAAAAATGGGAAATTGAACACCTGGAAACCACGCTTATGGGATGAAAATGATGGATTGAATCTCCTCGATGTTATGCAACATATTTTCGCTTTTCTATATCTTTAACCAATGAAACCATCATGGACCATTGATATTTTAATCAAAACAAGGAAACGGATACACATGTTTGAACTAGCCTATTTTTTGAAATTTCGTTGATTTGGTAGATTTAAATCAACAACATTTTGAACTAGTGGAATTTTCCTCAACCATGGATCTAGATCAATCTTCAACTAAGCCCTCAAAACCTGTAGACCCTTTAAATGATTCTGCATATTACAAAAGTTCACTTCCCCATGCTTGTTGCATTAGCATAATTTTTCTCCACCATTGATCTTACCGCACCATCAATCGTGGTTGTTCAAACCTACATGACTTTAACCGATTTCAAAAATACAGAAAGCTACTTATCTCATGTGCATGTTTCCTTTTTTTGCACCATCGATATTCAACATAAACGTTCCCCGACATTGATCTGAGATCAAGCTATGGGGTGGTCGAAAGCGGAAATTGGGATCTCTACATTTTACGACCAAATTCTTATGTTTTAGACTTCTGCCTCTCTCCTCCTTTCTGGGTCATTGATTTGAGTGGGAGCGATCTAAGTTGTAGATCTGGCAGATTGCAGAAGGTAGAAATTAGGATTTGAAATTTCCACAAAGTTTGATTTTGATATTTTTGCTCTTGGCTTTTTACTTCCACCTTTTCTTTCCACACCATTTATCTTTAGTGGAAGAGTTCTAAGTCATTGATATGAAGGATAGCAGAACTCAAAGCTTCAATTTTTTATGATCAACATTCTTAAGTTTCATGTTTTCCTCTCTTTGCCTCCTTCTTTCTTCCACACTGTTGATTTTAGGGGAATCTCGCTGAACCGTCGGATCTTGGGATGTGGATCGTGGAATACGGGTTCACCATATTTTCATAACTTGAACCATATTCTTCGGCCTTCTTCCCTTCCTCTCCAAATTTTCACTGTGGGGCCACTCTAGAGCATATGATTTGGTGTGTATTGAATTTCCACTGTCCATTCTTGTCGATACATTATTCTTGATTCGATTTTTCATACATAGGCACATTTCCAAGTCATGCCAAAGGATTTCTTACTATTTTGACATTCCAGCTTAGGAAAAATCCTCCTAACCAACTTCAAACCCTTTCGTACATACCTCTAGGTTATAAGATATGAAACATTTTTTAACCTGCCCCTCATTTTTTTCACTGGTATAGAGCTTTGAAGGGAGATTGGTGCAGATTCCTTATGTAGAAATTTTCAAAATTTAGCATAGGTGTTAACAGTCACCTTAGCTTGTCATTAAGTTTAAATAACAAGAATATGTTCTTTCAAAAAGCATGCCATCACAATATAATTATGTTGTATAAGGACATCAAATGGTATCCTATGAATATTGTATGCATCCTGTAGATAATACTATTGAAGTTTGATACTATGCTCAGACGAACACAAAAGGAGGATACCCACAGTGACTTCAGAGTCTCATGCTTTTTAAGCTGATTATTGGTGTGTGTTTACAGGTATTGAAGAAGTGAAGGAAGCTAGAGGAATAAATATGTCATAACAAAAAAAGAGACCATATTGTCTCAAAAGGATGATCAATACCTAGAAGAACTTGTTATTGCAGAGTTGGATAATGAAGAAAAAGAGAAACTTTCTAACGTCAAATAGTATGATGAAGAGTTATAAATGTTGGAATATTGGTTGATCAAGGATTGATAAATATTACTCCTCAATTTGTGGTTGTATCATTGGAAAGGATAAGTTAGAAGGTGAAAACATTGAATTGTCTTACAAGCTAGTGGATAGCAACAAAGATCCAAGAGAACAACGACAGTTTCAAAACAAGAAGATGCAAGTGTAACATCCAAATTATAGACTGGACATGGAGTCTAAATAACTAAGAATGTTGATGGTGAATATTTATCAGAGAAGGAATGAAGAGGAAATGGATATTTACATCAATGGAGCAAGGAGACAAAACAATAGAAAAAGAGAGATGCTAGAAGAATATTGAAAAAGAAAGTATAGTGGATCATTGTAGCAAAAAGTATGGAAGTCACGAGAATTTTATTTAGTAAGAAGACAAGAAGATAAACATGAAGCAACTAGAAAGCTTCAACACAATTTTTGGGGTCCAAGCATACTGAAGATGGAATATTTTGACTACAAGATCATATTTATTTCTTCCTGGGGAGTCTGACGCAAGAGAACCCTTCTCTCCATCCAAGTACAAGTCCAATGTTTGGAGCATACCTAGAAAGAGTCTTCATTTTTACGAGTGAATGATTCTTTAATGTAATATTGAAAATGATCTTGGTTTACAAGTGTTCTTCTAGATATGTGATGAGTCACTAGGTGAGTTATGAGTCATGTAGGTGATTCATTAAGTTAGTCATGTAACTAATCCATGTCAAATGGTAGAATTTTATAAGGGTCAAGGCTCTCATGAGAGAGTCTTTAATATAGGGTTTATTATGCTGCTAAAATTAGGTTTCAAGTATTATGAATTAGGATTTTGTTGAGTATACTGGGAATCTGAACCAGAATTGTCTCGTCAATCCTATTGTATATATTATGTAATTCTTCAAGGAAAAACCTAGCCAAATGTTGTAAATTTGGAAAAGGCGTATCCACCCAATGTAAATATGGCTAAGGGTGTGGGAAAACAATGAGAAATAAGACAAGGACATTGATTGGAGTTGTATCAGGTCTATGAAGATCAGAACATAGATTTTGTATCAATGTAAATATAAATATTTCTTGTGTTTAGGGAAGGAAATCATGTTCATGGTTTCTTGTGTAAATTATGTGCTTATTGTGTAAACCCTTGGATCGATTCCTTGGATGAATGAAAATACATAATAGGAGTGAAGAGATATTTGGCAAGTATCTAGATATAGATTTTCTAAATGTAGAGCAAAGTATTCTTGGAAAATCAATTGGGATATGGGGGTTTAAGGTTCCCACCTACATAATTTTCATATAGTGCTTGACACATTTCCTAGACTTCTATCAGCTAATTCATCCTCCTATGAACATCATTAGTTTCTTCTTCGTGATCTTGCAAAATTTTCATTACATGTAATCTGAAACAAGGATGAAAAACTAAATCATCTCCATAAACCAACTGAAAACATGAAGCATCAATTGACATTTTAGTGCTAACTCTTTCATCCCATAAATAAAATATAAGTTTTGAGTGCCAATCCTTCTTATTGTCTTGCAATACGTTTTTGATAATCCTGATCAGAATTTTATTTGATTATCTAGCCAAACCATTTCCTCGAGAATAATATGTTATTGAATGACTCAAATTGATATGATAATCCTGACAAAATATTACCATCTTTTTTGGATTTGAATGCTGGGGAATTATGTCTATTAATCCTTGTTGGGAAACTGAATCTAGAAAGGATATTTTATTCCAAGAAGTTAATAATTAGAGTATTTGTAGCTCTTCAAGTTGGTACAAATTTGATCCATTTGGTGAAATAATCACTTGTAGTTAGAATACAATTATGTTTCCCTAAAGAAGTGGGGTTTATTTCACAAATAAAATCTAAGCCCCATTGCTAGAAGAGAGCTTCAATAGAAATGGGATTCAAATGAAAAGCTAACAATTTTCTTCTTCCTTCAAATATTTGACATGTGTGACAAGATGTTATTTCTTTATATACATCAAAAAACATTGTTGGCCAATAAAAACCTTCTCTCAAAATTTTCTTTACAGTTCCTCTCTCATAATGGTGACCTCCACAAACTCCTTCATGGAATTCTTTCATAGTCATTTTTTCTTCTTCTTCATGTAATGAATTTAGAAAAAATCCCGCTAGATCCCTCCAATACAAATAACTATTCATGATACAAAACTTGGATTCTTTCAATTTTATTGACCTCTCTTTCATTTTACCTAATTCCAACGGAGCTTGTAAATTCTCTATCACATAAACAATTTTTTTATACCAAGGAGATGAACTAAAATCTTCACAGACTTGCAATGTTGATCGCTGGTCGGCATTGACTTTCATATTTGAAATATAATTAATTTCGAATGAGTCACAATTTGATTCAACCATTATTTTTTATAATCCTTGTCATTTAATTAATTTTGTGGGTTTGATTTACAAAATATACCCAATAAGTACATCAATAAATTTTCCCCTGTGACCTTTAGGATCTCGTTGTGTCAAGATATCTTCCTTGTATTATTAGGAGATAAGGAAATGACATAAGAATGTAAGATATATATACTCTAAATTCTTGCAAATATTTGATTAGACCATATTATTCTTTTTCCATGATATTATACTTTTATTCAACATACATTAAATCTCTTCTAAAATAATCAATTGGTTGTTTAAAACCTTCATCATCTTTTTGTAGCAATACCCTAGCAATTCTATGTTCTAAGGAAAAAGAAAACAACCAGAAAAAATTTTGAAAATTTTGGATTGATTAAGACGGGTGCTTCTACTATTGCGTTTTTTATGTTGTTGAATGATTTTATAGATTCAATAGTACAATTGATTTCATTTCCTCTTCTCATCATATTAGTAATTGACTTCAGGATTTATGTAAAATTTGGAACAAATCTTCTCAAAACATTTACCCTTCCATGGAATGACTGGATCTCTTTATTGTTCCTTGGAATAACAATATTTTGAATTATAGCCACTATTAATATCTAGTTTTATTCCATCCATATATATCATGTGTCCCAAAAAAAATTATTATTTCATAGCAAAATTGGATTTCTTCAGGTCGAGTGAAATTCCAAACTTTCTACACTTCAAGGAGACTTTCTCTAGGTGTTTGAAATGACTCGCATCATATTTAGAGAAAAATTTATATCATCCATATAGACATCCCAAAACCTATATTTTTCCTCGGCAAATTAATTTTCCATTGATCACTGTAATTTATCCACTGCATTCGTTATCCCAAAAGGTGTTTTGCAGACATAAAAGTTCCCCAAGGTGTAGTAAAAGTTGCTTTCTCATTGTATTCTACGTGAAATTTGATTTGGTTGTAACTTGAAAAACTACACAGCATTGACATTCTTTAGCTCACCCCAACAACCTTCTGCAAAATATGGTCCATTTGTGGAAGAGGATAATTATCCTTCAAAGAAAACTTGTTTAGATTTCTGAAATCTACATAAACCAGATCTTTCCATTTTTGTTCCTTACAAGTACCAAATTTGCTATCCATTTTGAAAATAGAAAAGATCCAATGACCTTAGCATAAAAAATAATTTTAACTTATTTATCTATGAGATAAATCAACATAGGATTTATTCTTGAATGGATTCTCATTATATTTTATAGAAATAGTATATTGAATTATGGACTCGTGTCATATTCTTTCAAGTCTTCATAACTCCACGAAAAAGCATTTGATTTTTTTTCATTAGCTCATCATACTTATCGTTTTCTTATTGTGATAAAAGATTGGAAAATTTCACCATTTTGGGATTCTTTATGTTCCAATATTGCAGTCTTGCACTTCATTACCATCTAGGATAACTTTGTTATTTCTAGCCACATCATTATTATCAAAAAAAAAATCTAAATGAACTAATCCATTAGGAATGAAATTATTGTTAAGATGAATGATTTCTTTACCTCTAGTAGTATTCAAAAACTCTTCTATATCAGCATCCCAATATTCAACATTATTTTCTTCCTAACCCTTTACATCACCTTAGTTTTTCCCATCAATTATAGCACCAACAAACTTATATGTCATCTCCAAAACCTTTTTTATCTATTGATCATCTTCAAATACTTGCCAATGTTTTACATCATCTGGTATAGAAGGTATGTGTCTAGCCATGATTTCATATTTTATATTCAGATGTACCAAAATATTGAAAGTATTAGCAGTAGTAGCCAAAGTATCAACAATGATGTTTTGTCCTCTAGGGATCAAGAAGATAAGATTTTCATATGCTCATTTAAAAAATTTCCGAATAAATACCATAATTTGTTTCTATATGATCTCATATTTTGGTGTTTTGTCTGAAAGGTATCATTCACTTGATTAACTATCAATTTTGAATCTCCATATACATCTATCCTTCTATTCACCAACTATTTTAAAATATTCATCCCTAAAATAAGAGCTTCATACTCGACATCATTATTTGTGCACTCAAAATCTAGTTTGAAAGAATGAATATTTGAATGTTTTCTAGGATATTTTTATCCACACTCCAACTCCAATGCCCCCCTTTCTCATATCCCAAACAAAATCCATATTCACAATCCCCTAGCATCCATCTCATTTTTCAAACCCTTGTTCTATTTTAGTCATTTGATAACTGCATTGTTTTAAAATATAAGGATTGTTTTCTTTGACTATTGGAATATTATTTGTATCTATTTTTTTATGGGAAAATGTCATAATAAAAGATAAAATAACCAATATCTATATCAAGGGTGCATATAGGACGATTCTCTGGTTTATTTTGATTTCTAAACACATAAGCTAATCGATTTTCTATGTACAACCTCCTTTGATCACCAAACACCAGGATGGTAGCGTAAGACATGTCCATTTGTAATGTTCCTTTCAATTTAGAATCCTAAGATCTAGAAAACAACATCAAAAAATTATGTGGAATATTTTCCACTACCACATCCATAACAATACTCTTTGCAAGAATATGGGTCAATGACACCACTAAATATTTGATCAATCCCAAATATCTTACTTTCCTTGAATCAACAAAAAAATAGATTTTTATAAGGTCTTGTGATGTCTAAACCAAAAATTTTGACCACAACTTTTGGAATAAAATTGTGAGAAGCTCTTAATCCAACATCGCATTATGAAGAATCATGTATTGAATATTTAAACTAACATAGAATGGTGGCACATATTCCTCATCTTCTTCAATCTTTGGATCAAAAACAATAGTTGGAGCATCATCATGGAGTTGTAAAGTATAAAGGTTTTTCTCATCTTCTCCTTTTATGATTTTCGAAATATAACTTTTATATTCAACATTATTCAAAAGTTCATTGAAAACAACTAAAATTTTGATCTTTGGTATTTATTTTTTTAGGCTAAAGGATTATTGAGGCTTCTCCAGTTATTCAACATTAGTATCTATCTTAATATGATCATTTTTAATATTTTGTTTATTTTTCTGACTAGTTGTAGGTTGATCATTAGGATGTTTATTTGTCGATATATTAGTACCCTTATTCCTAAGATTATACCTCTCCTAAAAAAAATCACTGCATTTTGACAACACTTTTGATATTTTTATGATCCTGCGTCTTCGTATGACATGTTAGAATGTGACTAATGGGAAAACCAATTGTATTCTTCTTATCTAAACTAAAAGTGAGTTTCAAATTGATCAAAATGATGTATTTGATCCTCAGGTGATTCAATTTCGTCTTCAACAACATAATTTTTTTGAGAAGGAGGCCTAATTTGTTGATCAACTAGATCCCTCTGGCCCCCTTTCCTTATTAGAGGGATAGGAGGCCTTATAAAGTTTGGATTCCCAATATGGGGCTCTTGCGGTTCTCTAATAACGAGTCTATTTTCCATATAAATTCTATCTACCAATTTTTACACCATTCTCATCATTATATCAAATTTGGCATCCATAAATTGAGAAACAAAAGTCTTTCCTTCTTATTTAATTTTATTTTTATCCATTTCTACTATATTATTCATTTTACCCAATGCCATAATATTCACTTCTACTTCAACGACATATATCATCGTTCACTCAAAATTTTCATATTTTCTCTCTCTTAACAATAATGCAAAATCATTATCAAATAATCAACATAATGAATTTTTGCAGCTCCAATAGGAGGTTTAATATCACTTGGGTTTGAACTATGTAAATTCATGAATTTAGTATAAAAATATTGAATATATTCTATATTTTTCTTTTTTAGATTGTTATACTGAGTTAGGATCTACAAGGGGTTGTTCTTATCTTCTGACTTTTCCAGAAAATCTGTTTCAAATTCATTGAAATTTTTTTAACTCCATGCCTGCATTCCTTTGAACCATTTTTTGACTTATCCAAAAATACTTTGTGCTAGTAAATGAATTTTAACATCATCATTATCAACTTCTTCCAAATCTATAAAATCACTGAACTTATCTAAATGTTGTTGTGTAGTATGACTTCCTTCCCCATTAACTAGGATAAGTTATTGAGCATAATTCTAAGGAATATCATGTAATTGAGAAGGTAGGGAAAGTGTAGAAAGCATAGCGCAAACTCCGAGGAGGAATTTGAGCTTGTGGAGTTACTTTAACTATTTGAGAAGAACTACTTACTTGGGAAAATTCAGGCTTTAATTCTTAATTTGTATGTGTTTTTCTAGAAAAATACAAAGGATGGGTTTATCCATAAATTTGCAGGTTTTACAAAAAATAATCTAACAAATAAGTTTGAAACTTTCGTTCATCAAAAAATGTTTTATCAAGATCCATTTCAAACATTGTTCTAAAAAATAAATGCTCAAATTTCAACTCAAAAAGGTATTTTCAAGGCTAGTAGTCTCTATTTTGATAAAGAAAAGGATCTTTTAATTCGGGACGTACATGCTTGTAACATTTCTTTTCCCTTTCTGAAATTCTTTCTAGACCATGAACAATATTCGATGGGTTAGGATATGGATTTCTCTTGTATATACTCTCCTTGAAGCCATGTTTTCTCCAATGGAATCACCTATCTTGATAAAATGATGAAATCTATGAAGTCACCAAAGCAAAACTTCAAACAACTTAAATGTATAGCTCATGTATACTAGAAGAAATCAAATTTGAATCCCTATCGTTATTTCCTAGGGAAGAATATCCTCTTCGTTCCCTTGGAATGACACCAAAATGTTATCACTCAGAAATTTCATTTGGATGTGGAAGGAAAATCTTAGAGTTAATCTCAAACGAATCTTAATACTAAAAGATATAGGGGGATTCCTCTACATAATTAATGGTCAAGATCACTACAATAATAATATATCTTCTTTGGTACGATGGCTTGAATATTCAGATTTAAATTATAATAGTTTTTAAGCTATAGTTGGTAATATCAGGAGAAAGAAACCATTGAGCATGGATTCATTAGACAAAAAATATCCAGTTTGTAGACACAATGAAAGAAAAATTTATAACACAGAGGAAGGGTAAAAAGCATTTTCCAGTGATAAAATTCATTATAGGATGGTAGCGGAGTTTAAGAATAACAATCCATTACATTAGGGCATCAAGCTTTGGAATAATTATAATGTAATGTTAGATGAAAAATTTGATCATTCAACTGCACGTATTTGGAGCACCAAATATGAATTCCAAACCATTTATTATCAATTCAATACTATAAGGAAAAACATTTAATGGAATACCGAGATGAAGATAACACCTAAACATGAGAAAGGATCACACACTTTGAAATATAATCACATGAATTTCTGCTTCATAAAAGGTTCATTATTTTAGTTCTTTGCAAATTATGTTAATAGCCAAAAATACATTTCACAATTGTCTCTTTCTTTTCTTGGGATCCAACCCCCAATACATCATAAAATTAAAACTATAGACAAGATAGCTCCCAAAGCTTAGAATTAACAAACTATCTATTAAAATAAAGTTCTTGTAACTAAATTCCTATTTTCTAGGAACAATAACTGCATTCTTTGTTTAAATAACATATTTGTATATCATGAAGAGTCCAGATGGCTGCGAGATGAGATAAACAAACTGCTTCCTGATGTAAGCTATAACTCATATTTATGAAATTCACCACAACCTTCCACTATTCTTGGTTCAGGATTTCATATTCCATCATCTCTTTCATCAACACCTCCAATTCCACAAATGAACTATAAGATACACGTTGCAAGATTCTTTGAGTAATTAGGAATTGATCAAATATTTCAAAGTCATTTTTTAACTTGCCAATGATAACTTTTCGAGTCAACCCTTTAGTTAAATCCTAGAACTTTGAGAGATCCATTTGATTATGTATTGATAAATTATGATATTTATCTTGGGAAAATAATTTTCCATTATCGTTCCAAAAGGATGGGAGACCACTATCAAAGAGTTTTTGAAATAATCTTTTGAAATATTTAACCTGAAAAAGCATTTAATTTTCTTTTTAGTGCACGCATTTAAGATGATTATGCTTGTCATTAAAACTTTCTATCCCACAAAATAATAGAAAGTCTATCTCTAATTCCAATCTCTTGCATGTCTTCATAAGTCAAAGTATTCAGGAATTCAATAACATGTTGACCTGTATCGAAGGTGTTATTAACTACTTTACATCTTTGGAAATTTGTATCCACTATTAAACTTTTTATCATTGGCATAGTTCAAATAAGGCCTAGATTTTGTAATTTCCATTGATAGTGCATCCCATATAATATGTTTGGCCCCCTCCAAAGCCACTTTTCCTCACCTTTGCCTATTATTTTATATTTTATCTCAGTAACTTTCTTTGTAACTATTTATTTTAATCTAAAACCTTACTATTTTCTTTAGTGTTTTAGGCAAAGTCTTGTTTGATCTCCTGATTTTCCTCTTTCAACTCTTTAATTTCTTCTTCTCTTAAATTAATATGTGATATAGAAACTCATAGTTCCCCTACAGGAGATTCATTTGTTTGTTTTTCATTGTGAATAAAATGTTGGTTCATCAATTATTCTAACACTTCTTTCTCTTCTCTTTTGATTGCATTCAAAACTTAAATTTGTGACAATAATACAAACTTCTCTATTTCCCAGGCCTATTTTTCCTCTTCCATCTTTAACATTCTCCCATTTTAATCCATAATTTATTGGTGTATTTTTTCCTTTTCTTGTTGCAATACAATTAACTCAGAGGATAGAACATGGTGTGTACCTAGGAACTTAAGTTTTTTCTTAAGCATTTGAATAGTATTTTATTTCTCTTCAATATTTGTTTTGGTTAACTATGTATTATTTGGTTGAGTTCCCAAAGCTATAAGGTATGTCTGCAATTTTTTATTCTGAACCAAATTTTCTTTATTCTCTATATTCTCTTGTCTAAAATGAATTTCCAATTTTTATATGACTAATTGCAAATTTGTGATATTCAAAATATATTGTAAAATATCTGAGTAGATCACATTTGTAGTTTGTCAATGGATTTGGATTTAATCAAGACCACTCATATTATCCAATATAACTTCCATTTATGATAAAATTTCATCACTTTCAATTGCATATTTTAGGGTGTTTCTCTCTAAATCCTTACTTGAAATTAACAATACATTTTGATCTATTAACTTCCTCACCTAAGGAAATAGATTTAGTTTTTCATGAACGGATTGCTTCTTCTTTTCTTCAGAACTTGAAACTAAATCAAATTTTGATTTACATCGAGAGTCTGACTCTATCTTCTCCTTATCTAAAAAATAATATTGTTGCATATTTTCAAGATTTTGATGAAAATAACATTGTTCCCTGAATTACTTAAAATGTGTTCATCTACAATAACCATTTCCCCTTGGGATTGTATCTTAATTCTCTTATTTGAAACTTCTTCATCAACTTTGATATTATAAATACCTGAAATGTTCCCCTTATTAACTGGATCATAATTAGCATGTGTTTAAACCATTAAGGTCAAATTATCTCCTTTCTACATATCAATTTCTATCACTTCTGTTTTTTATTTCTTCATGACTTTGTTCAAAGCTTAATAGATTGGAAATTTGGTCCATACCTTCTATTACTTGATGTTAAAAATATTTTTTCTTATTTTATTGTCTCCTCTAAGAACTAACCTGACGTGGATCATAATTCAGTTTTTCCATAATCCTGAGTAATCTTTCAACAATAGATAATGATGCTTTATTTTTGAAAATGAAGGGACCAATTTTGAGAGGAAATTTCACATTTGGATAATTTTTTAAAACACCAATATGATCTTCTTCTAAAAACAATAATTTCCTAATGAATTCTAAGGCAAAAATTCTTGGTGTCAAGAAATTTGGTAACCTATATGTTGCTCCAGTGAAACCATATACTCGAATAACAATGCATTTTGCATATAGAAACTAGTTGCTTGTTTGAATTTCTGATGTAGGTTGTAGCATATTATTCATATCTTATACTACTTTAGGAGAATCAAAATAAAGAATAATTATGTACACTTCTTCCATGATTATGTTCACAAATTCAAACATATTAATATGCTTACGAAGACCGAGAGAATAAATTATGCCAAGAAAATTTAACTCTGATACATTTGAGCAAAAGAATAATTTTTAGCAATTAAGACTGATATCTAAAATAGCTCAATGTGGGAAAATTCGTCATTTGGGTGTGATTTTTGTTATCCAAGAACTCATCAAACTTAAAACAACAGACTCAGCCCAAATTAGTGTGGCTCATTGGAGTTGCTTGATATGAAGTCACTTGTTGTAAAGGAGGTCACGAGATCAAATTCCACACGGGTTTACATGTGTCCCAGGTCTTTCGAGAAGGTGTGGGGAACCTAGGGATATAGTCGTAGTGGGAATGGATCCCTGGACCACATGTCATGTGAATACCATCCTAGCCTCGGTTTATATTCCCTTAGAAATAGAATCCCAAAGGGGTTGGATCCATTTGTAAAGAGCAAGGATTTTTTCACTAGTGGGAAAGGTTCAATTCTAATGAGGGCCTTACCTGGAGCCATGGGGGCACCTTGATAGTAGTGTTAATACATAAGGTTCCACTTAGAAATATTGTATTAAATGATCTTGTGACCCATGGACATGTAAATGGATGAAATACAACCCCCATGTCCTCCTAACATAAAATACCGAAGGGGTTGGATCCATTGGTGAAGAGCGAGGAGTTTTTCACCAGCAGGAAAGGTTCAATTCCAGTGACGACCTTACTTGGAGCCATGGGGGCACATTAAAGAAATGGTTGAAGGTGTGGTTCCTCCCAGAGATATTTTACTAAATGATCTTGTGACCTATGTACACAAAATTGGATTAAATCGCACCCCCCTGTCTTAACATTTGTCCCAAAAGGGGTGTGGCTCATTGCCATCACTTGATATGAAGTCACTTGTTTTAAAGGAGGTCCTGAGATCAAATCCAACCTATTTTTTCTTGGGTTTACCTGTGTCCCATGTCTTCTGGGAAGGTGTGGGGAGCCTAGCAGTATAGTGGTAGAATGAACGAATCTTTGAACCCCATGTAACGTGAGTACTATCCCATCCCCGGTTTTTTATTTGCCTAGAAAACAACAACAAAAAAGTTAAAACAAAAGACTGGACTTGACTTTGACTCGTGTGAACCCATTCTCAAAATAATACCTTACATGACCTCATTTGCACAGTTATCATTGTCACAATACAATACTTTAGTCATCAAAGATAATACCAATTGAACATCCTCCACAAAAATATCGATATTTAAGGGTAAAGAAATATTTTCAAGTCATTGCCCAATTTTCAAAATTATTATTAAGCGTTGATGTATATGTAACTTCACAATGTTAGTTTTTCAACATTTAAGCTAGCATTATGTTAAGATATTTTCACTGAGAGAATAACAAGCATAGCAATCACATAAGCACATCACAAGAGACAAGAGAAACAAAGAGTTTTGATAGGGGAAACCATAAATGGAGAAAACCCCTCAACTTCCTCTAAGATAGTATCACCACAAGATGTGAAACCCAAAACGGTAAGATGACCTCCCAACACAACAGCAGCCTTCTGTCTTCTGTCAAGCCAAAGTATTTCCTTCTCCAAAGGTGCACCACACTTGAGAGAGCAAGTGATGTAATTCACAAGTGATAAATAGAGAGACTCTCACTCTCTATTTATATTCTTCCGTTGACTTGAAGTGCACTCAAACATGTAGGCTTAACTTACAATTACTTACTCGAGCCTACACCTTAATTAGTGTATAATAACCCAAGTGCCTCGAAACTGTGAGGACTTACCTAATGACTTGACAAGACTTGTTTACATTAATAATCCTCCAGATTGGAACATCGGGGTAAGACAATATGACTCAAATACATAATAGAAACATCCTGGAATAAACATCGGGTTACAATATATAAAATACATAGAAGAATACATTCCGAAGTTACATATACATCAACACTCCCTCTTAACTAGGAAGGTATTCTTTCGACACAATTTTTCAGCACTGGTCTTCTTCTCTGCATCAACTGGATCATCTTCGTCTTTGAGTCATCTTCGTCTTCAAGTCATCTTCATCTTCAAGTCATCTGGATCTAGATCATCTCTCGATCTGGATCAACACAAATGGCATCACTGGATCTAGATCATCACTCGATTTGGATCAACATCACTGGACTGGATCTAGATCATCACTCGATCTGGATCAACATCAAATGGCATCACTGGATCTAGATCATCACTCGATCTGGATCAACATCACTAGACTGGATCTGGATCATCACTCGATTTGGATCACCACTGCTGGATCTGGATCATCACTCGATCTGGATCTCTCGGAGTCATCATAACTAGATCTGGATCATCTCTCGATCTGGATCTCCTCTAGTCATCATCATGTGTATACTATCTCGTCATAGGAATTTCTACAGAGCCAGCCCTTTTTCATGCTGGTTGTAGGCCTACCCTCATGTAGGTCTTCGCCTAGAACTTATATCTGACCTATTCATCAGAAAGGCATGCCCATCACTTATATCTGACCTGCTCGTCAGAAGGGCCCAGCACTCACATTCACCAGCATGATAGGACACACCTACTATCATCTGTGAAATGGCTCAGC
>LPNX010769438.1:393931-418400 GCA_001517045.1 Pseudotsuga menziesii | reverse complement strand
TACTATATCTTAAAAACAAAATCACAATGATACCAGTTTCTCAGGACATCTCAGAGTAGTATGCCAGCACAAGTGTACTCATGACATATGAATCAACTCCAAAGTTTAAGAATCTGAAACTCTATAATACAACCTCTTTTCTCAATCTGAATCCTCCCTCTTCAGTCACTCTAGTGACTTATATATTAAAAACAAACTAACTACCTGGAGAATTCTATGGACCTATTTCTGAAAATAAACTACGTTTATTTAAAAACTTGTTACATATCAGTTTAACAACTGTCAAAAGCAAACAAAAAATCAACATGATTAATTTGTTGATGAGATAGAATGGCATCATAAAATAGTTAAAACCATCCCCCAAACAAAAGGCACTTGGAAGTGAAACTTCTATAAGTCCAACAACATCATAAGAGACAAAACACATATACGATAAATGTGAAGGCCACTTGTAATAAAAATTCAAACATAATATTAAGTTTTCATTTAAACTTGCGTTTAATCAATGAACAACAAACAAAAGAATCCTAAGAACTTCTACAAAATCTTCGATTCTATAGATGTGCTAATTAAATAATTTACTTACTTGTCAAAAAGCGAAAAACATGTCAAAGATAGATAAATTGAAACAACAAAAACAAGCTTAAGTAGTGATATGTAGTTTGGCTTCTCGTTGAGCCTCAACCAATTAGGCTCGAAGTTTCACAACTTTGATCTTCTGCTATTCTCCTTGATTTAGTAGTCTTTCATTTGTAGAAGCCAAGTATTTTCTTATGTCTTTTTACTTGTCTTTCTTAAGTTTCAAATCATGCCATCGATTCTCCCACTGCAACAAATCGCTTTTAAGGGTCTTGATCTCTTCATCCATACCAAGCATATTGGAATGATACTCTCTCAACTTTGCTTCTAACTAGGAAATTTTATCCTCAAGCACATTTTTAAGAGTTTGTTGAAGGTTCTTCTCACTTCGAGTAGGCGAGGATTCCTTGGTGTATGCGGGATTTTTCTCATATCTAAAACGAGATGATTTCTCAATGAATTCCTTTGTAGGATATGTCATGGGGTTATTCACCTCCATTCTTTGTTCATCACCATCCTGAGAAACTTCATGAACTGGGGAGAGATCATTGTCGTCACTTACAACTTCTACCAAAGGAGATTCCTTTTGTTGTTGCATCGTTATGAGAATGGAGACTGTATCCATACTACGAGTGAGCCTGTGTGTGCTAAAAGAGAGAGATTCCCTTTGTTTAGGTCGAAGTTCATTACAAAATGTAGAGTCTTTGTTTTGATAATTTTCTAACCCTTATAACTTCTATGTAGGTATATTACGAGTTTGCATGAGATGTGATGGGTTGACAACATATTCAACAATTGGAATAATATTATCCTATGTCATACCACACCCTAAATCCTTCACTGGGATGGGATTACAGACACCTACATCCTTAGGGTTTAACTCATATTATAACTTAGAAGGTTCATGCATAGAGGACCGTCTCCTTTTCTGTTTAGTCTTAGGGAGAGGAGAGGGCCAAAATTGGGCCTGGAAAAAAATGTTTTCATTTAAAAATTGATCCCAATTTTTACCCATCGTAGACAAATGTTATTGTATCACGATTTTAAGAAAACCATGATGGAATAAGCTTTTGTCTTAATCCTCAATTGTGTGTTCAACCACATAAGCCATCTTTTCCATACTATTAAATAATAAATAGGCCATATTTACCGTAGAACCCTTGAACGCCATAAGAAGCCTAAGGTGATAAAAATGGACATGAGAAAAACGACCATTGCAAGTAATATACCTGATAATTAGCTACAGAAGAGGACACCATTGAGGTTTGAGAAGTTTTGTTGGGTATCCATGTTTATCATTGAAATTCTTCGGCAAAGGAAGAAACAAATATTTCCACTTAGCCCCGTGAATTTCTCTCCGCTTAAACCATCTTTCTCCTTTTTGAGGTAGCTTAGTAGCGTTTGCTATAAGTTCCTTAGTTATAACAAGGTAAAGGTCACCAATTTAAGCAACGTTTCCTTTGAGAGACAGAAAATTGCAGGGTAACTTCTATATGATTCCCATTGAAACTTCGAAAGAAATCACCCTGTTATGTCTAAGGTTGTTTGATATTTTTTATCCTAGGGTTTTATAAAAATTTTATTATGATGAGTTTTTGCCCTTACTTTTACCTTGTTTTACACCTTTTGAATGTCATTATTTTTATTTATTTGAATATAACTTTATAATGCAAATTTATTTGAAGATATATGCAATTTGAACGTAGTGCTTCACGTAAGTCTTGGTTGATGGAATCGAATAATATCTTACAATTAGATTGTGCAAATATAGATTTTTTGCAAAGTTATTTCAAAACGATTTTATTTTAAAGATGCCTAGCATAAAGTTAAGGTAAGGTCTCTTCGAAAACGAGAGACAAATTCAAAATTATTTTTTACTTTGAGACGAATTTATAATAACAAACACAAAAGTCGAAATCGCTATAATACGATTATTTCAGGAAAATTGGAAAGAATGTTGAACTATAAGGCGAAATTTATGTGAAAATCGAGGAGTTTGAGAAAAGGAATAGTAAGATCACAATAGAGAAAAAATGCATTACTATTGATGTTATGGAAAAATAACATATATAAAAAAACAACATATAAAAAACTTTTAAAATTATTTATATATGAGATCAGGTACATTTATAATCTCATTATAATATACAACATCTTTTAAAGAGTGAAAAGTTAAGGAAATAGTTTTTTTTTCATGAAAAAAAAAAACAATTAAGCATATCTCGTTTCCAATTTCTATATTAAGGAAAAATTATGTTGGCATATATAAAGTGTTATGTAATTAAAAATATGATTGGGGATGAATTCAAGGTTGTTGTTCCTTCGAAGTTGTATCTTGTGAAAATAAATATATACAGAGAGTATAAATTGGTTACTTAGTTAGATTAAAGATGTGATAATTTGATTTGAAAAGATTGTAAGAGGTTTAACTTTATAATTTATAATTTAAGTTGTATAAATAAATAAATAAAAGTGAAGAAGCCACAAAATATGGTTGGCACAAATTTCATGAAAAACAATGATATTACTTAGTGAATAGAAAAAGTCATTTAATGGTATTGTAAAATTTCGATGTAATGTTTTTAATTTTGACCAATTGAATGCATTAAAAGAGATTATGTATAAATTGTAAATGTGTGGTTAATTGATGGTAGCCAATCCATGTGGGTTAAGATATATTGAACTCATCATGTAAAAATGTTAAATGCATTGTAAACATGTTAGTATGGATTCCTATTGTGAAGTTCAAGGCCAAAGCTTGATTAGCGAATGACTAAGTATGCATCATATAATTATGCTTCCTTTGTAACGTACTTAACCCATGTGGTCTTCACTAAGTGAAACTATACCATAGCATCTTAGTTCATGGGATATTAAAGAATACCCCTAATTTCAATAGATATTGATAAATACCTACCAAAATATTTTTGTTGATCCCCCCTCCCAATACATATTTCCAATTAAAAAAAAGGCCTATTCTTATCGCAGCTCCATATATGGTCTGCACTATATGAATGTTTCTGATAAGCATTGGACAGTGTGTCATAGAACATTGACAAAATTACATGACACAAATTTAATGCTCTATCTCTATCTAGGGCCTTTTGCGGTTTTTAATACAAGTTTTGGATGTCTTTTCTTGAACCCTGCCCACCATGACTTCCCTAGAAATCCATCTCTAAAAGGATTAAGCCTTAACTGATATATATGTGCAACATTTGTCTTCATATGTATCAACTCCAGCCCATGGCCCATATTATCCATAACCTTACACCAAATGACAACTTATTCCTCCTCATGTTCAGTTAGCATGGTGAGAGGCCCTTTCCTCTTGGTATGAGTTAAACCATTTAGCCAATAGTGCATCGAGGTAGGTGCAGTTCCATACTTCTTTGCAACTACTCTTACAAAATACCCATTGTATTCAACATCATCAATTGCCTTCATCATGTCCTCTTTTTTCCAACCTCTGATAGCATCGATCTTCTTGCTTGTACTAGTTACCTACACTGCAGGAGCAGGTGGAGCAACACCATCAGGATCTGACATGCATTGGTCTTCACCATTTGCATCTTCATTATGTCATACAACATTATGTTGCGTATATTCATCTGAGGAACAATTTTGCAGTTGTGCACCTCTAGGGATTCGCTTTTGTGTCCTCCTTGTTTGAGGAACTTAATCCCCTCTTTTCATGGTGGCCACCACTTGTGTGATAACAATAGAACTGTGATACAACAAGCGAGTTAATTTCCTCATAAGGGCGAGGTAATATAAAACACTAGCATAATGGAGAGTTTTCTTAATGCTAATGACCATATCAATGATAAGTAGCTGGCATTATTTCTAGAGTTCATTCCCTTCACTGCCTTAGTGCTTCTCTAAGTCAAATAGTTAATTGTTTTCTTTTATTGCATACAATTAAATTACTAGAGTGAGACTATTGAGGAAGAATTAAAGTACACCTTAAATACTTCTTATGAAATAATGGTTGAATGATGTTGTCTTGGCAATTTACTTAAACTACAAAAGAAAAGTGTGTTGAATTGTGGTTTTGGTGTGACCAAGAATGGAAACAACAATGAGATTTAATATGTTTCAACTATAGGAAATATCTTTTGAACCATGGGAATCATAATCTAGTTATGCTTGACAAAAAAACTCAAAGAAAGTGAACAAATGTGAATTTAGGAGGTTGGACTACTTTTCTAACATGTATTCACTGGACATAAAACCAAATGGCTAAGGCAAGGATAGGATCATTGGTATATTCAACGCCATCGAAGGAAAAAATTGAAATGGATATGTTGTGGGAAGCCAAGTAGGTTAGTATTTTAGATTGCATATAAACAATGACATATAAATAACTATAAACTACTTGCTGTAAAAATACATGAGCCAAATGTCTTATGTGAGGGATTGGTTCGTTAAGCAGTTCAAGTTGCAAAATGGTAAAATGAGTTAGATTGCTATTGATTTATAGTTTTCAACTATTAATGATGGATTTTGGATGTAATTGGCATGGATTGAAAATTTGTCTTTCTGGATGTGTGGTTGTGATTGGTTTTGGTATGATCCAATGGATCCCATGGTTGATCCTTGTTCCTTTTATCAATTTAATTGATCCTTGTGCTTTTTATGAGTTTAATGCTTAATTAGATAAGCTGCAAGGTTTGGTTGGCATTGAATTTATTGTAGTTTGCATGTTTACGCTATCTGATCTTCTCGCTGGTAATTTAATTAATGGTTGATTTGCTGGTAATTTAATTAATGGTTGATTTGTTGGTAATTTATCAATGGTTGAATTCGTTTGTTTATTTGATGAATGAAGAGTCTTGGTGTGCATTTATTGCATTGCCAGGATTGGGAAGTGAATGGATTCAACAATAGAGGCTGAACACTTCGTTTGGTTCACTTGTGTACGTGGGGACAGGTAATGATACAATGATGTGTGTAATGGTTGGCATAGAGGTTTTGCTTGTCATTAGGTGGCATATATTTGATAGTACATGAGTGCTTTTTGGGTTGGAATTTTTAGGATTGTTTAAGGTGTGAAGTTGTCTTTCACACAGAACTCTGTTGCTTGTGAAAGTAACATGATGTTTTGTATAGTTGGTCTGCTAAGCATTAACATTTGGGCTAGAAGGCCCACTTTTTGGACAGTTGTAAGCCCGAGCATTTTATAAGCAATTTTTGAACTACTTAAAAAAAAATGTATATATTTAATGAAGTAATTTAGATATTTAAGTGGATATTTTGTTGTTTGGTTTGTGGAGTGTTGAAGTGACCTCTTCTATGACCATTTATAGTCCCTGCACCACTACTGGTGTCTCTCCCCTAGGTATAGAAAAACTCAAATCACTAGAAAGATTCTTTTAACAAAGCTAGATGACTAGAAGGTTTATTTTTACAAAGTTGTACAAAAGAGAATAAGAAAAGTTGTTCTATATTAGGGAAAATTTATGTGAGTATATATGAACAGTTTATATTACTTGGAAATTGTATTTTGTGGGTACTTTAACTAAACAAATGTATGGGACACATTTGTTTTTATAAAGAGAGAGTAAAATTTGGTTACTTAGTTAAATTAAATATGTGATAATTTGTTTTGAAAAGATCGTAAGATGTTCAAATTTATAGTCTAAAATAAGCCTTTTGAAAAGCTAAGTTGCATAAATAAAAAAATTAATTGGAAGAGGCTATAAAATACGGTTGGCCTTTCGAAAAGCTAAGTTTCATAAATAAATAAAAAATTGAATTTGAATAGGCTATAGAACATGGTTGGCACAAATTCATGAAAAACAACGATATAGACTAAGTGAATAGAAGAAGTCATTAAATGGTATTGTAAAATATACATGTAATGTCCCTTAAAAAATTGAAGAGGCTATAAAAGTTTGGCACAAATTCCATGAAAAACAATGATATTAATTAGTGAATAGAAGAAGTCATTTAATGGTATTGTAAAATATAAGTGTGATGTCTCCAATTTAGATCCACATAATGTATTAAACAAGATTATGTATAAATTGTAAATGTGTAGTCAATTGATGGTAGTCAATTTATGTGGGATAAGATATAATGAACCCATCATGTAAAAATGTAAAATGCATTGCAAACATGTTAGTATGGATTCCTATTGTGAAGTTCAACGCTAATATTCGACTAGTGAATGACTAGGTATGAATCATATAATTATGCTTCTATTGTAATGTACTTAACTAACAAAAATAATAGAACATGACGATAATCAAAGAAATTAATTGTGGAAAAGAGAATATAAGAGAAAATAAGATTAAATATCTCCAAAAGACTGAGCAATGTTCACATGCATTTTCAAGAGGGAAACCTCCCATAAGAAGAGCTACATATGAAATAACAAAACTTCACACAACATTCCATACCCTTCTATCTAAGTAAATAGCTTCTTAATAACCAAAACCCTAATTGCTTTATGTATCATCATTAGTGGACCTATCGACCACCTAGTGGGCCTTATTTAATGAAGTTGACCTTTTCTACATTAAGTAATTATCCACTAACTATATAATGGACCTTATTCAAAGAATATGACCTCATATATTAATTGACTAACTACTAAGTACCCAAAGTGGGGAGGTTAGAGTAGGACCCTAACATGCACTCCCCATTCAGAAGTAGCATAGTCCTCAAGGATGGAGGTATATATTGTAACAACTATAAAATTGGTGATGGATCTCAAGTAGCTTCTTCTCACTACATGTATTCCCACTAGATAAAAAATTATTAGATGGTGCATTGGTATACTTTACACTCTTTAGTGACTAATATTGCTTTCAACTGGAGCCAAATGGGCCTTTATTCATCAAATTCTATAAGTTTAGGTTAAACTCAATGATTTGATCCCATAGCCTTCTTTCGACAAGACACATGAAATACTAGATGGATCTTGGAGTGGGATAGAAGAGACCGGCTATAGGCAAATTGTCCATGAATATGTTGGAGTATTTGATAGGGTGCAAGATTTTGGTGGACTTTATCATTGTGTGATATATGTTTACAAATATGAAGGAAAAACACATATTCCCATTTTGCAAACGAATTCTTAGAGTGATGATGACAGGTTTGTTTCTTCATGTGATTTCGAGCCATCATTATATTTCAACTTAAGTGTGTGAAGAATAGTCTCTGTGGCATGAAACATGTAATCTATTGCCTAAGAATGGGATGTTACAATTAAATATGAAGCCATTCAAAAGGGGTTTTAGACCATATGCAACTTTATTTGGTGTCATTTTGGTAGCACCGTGATAAGTGGTATTGTACCACCATTCTACAAGGGATAACCATTATTCCTACTGGTGTTGCCTATTTAAAGCAAATCATCTCAAATATGTTTCCAAGAACTTGATGAACTCTTCTATTTGTCCATAAATTTGAAGATGATAAGTTGTGCTCATGCAGTTCTTCTAAGTACCTTAGAATTTAAACAACTCTTGCTAAAATCTACTTGTGAATGTGGGGTTGTAGTTTGACATCATGGAAGTGGGAATAACATGCAATTTAAAAATATGATTCATGAAAACATGGGTAGTTTTGGAAGGTGTAAATGGGTGCAATAGGTCACAAAAGTGAGCTTATTTGGAAAGACAATAAACTACCACCATGATCATTGATTTGTTTCTTGCTATCACAAGGCCCATTATAAAATCGAAATAAATGTCAATCTAGATAGTGGGTGGTATCGGTAGTGGTTGTAATGCCCCAAGAGTATTCATTGTTTCCCCTTTGTTTTGTTGATAGGCATCACATGAGACTACAAAAATATAAATGATTTTTTTTCATTCCTTCCCAAAATAAAAAGTTGTAAAATATTCAAAAGTTGTGTGAAAGCTAGAGTGAATCATAGTAGAAGATGGATGCAACTCCTCTAACACCTTGGGTTTTAACTTCAAAATTCTGTAGATGAAAAATGTGTGCTTTATAAATCAATGTAACTTGCTTCCAAGTGTATCCATTAGGAATATTGGGGTCCTCCTAAATCCTATAGATGCATCGAACCACAAAGTCATTGGTCCTCCATTTTTGATGGGCTTTAGCAAGCCAATCATGCATAAGTAGGATCAGGCTAGTAGAGAACCCTCCTCCTCATATTTCCAAGATAAAGCATGTAAATACGTATTCTATTTTCCTTTCAAATAGTTTGTATCATAATCATACTCAACCATCTTACTGACCCACTTGTGTTGCTATGGTGATGGCAATCTCTACTCTAGAAAAATGCGTAAATCTATGGTGATCTATATGTATCTAGAAATTCCCCCCAATGAGATATGGTCACCAATTATTGACGACATAGAGGATGGTCATCATGTCTTTCTAATAGGTATAATTCCCAATTTTTTGTCACACAATTGTTTACCAATGAAATTTAAGGGGCACTTCTCTGTTTTAGTATGAATACAAGGCCTCATCCTAAAGCATTACATTCCAAGAAAAATATTTTAGTGAAATTAGGCACTGCTAGGACCAACATAGTACAATGGTTTCCTCCAAGGTTGAAAAATCTTGGTCCATGTCCTCATTCCAAACAAAGGAATTCTTTTTAAACAGGGTGGTTAAGGGTGTGACATTTCCCCCTAATTCTAGACAAATTTCTTGTAGTAGCACCTAATTCCTAAGAACCCATGTAATATTTTGAAGGGATTGCAGTATGGTCAATCCTAAATGGCCTCAATTTTCTTACGATCCACTCGAATCCCATCTTGATAGATAAGGTGACCCCAATATTCAACCATTAAAGTGCCAAAAGAACATTTGGAACACTTAAGAAAGGACTAGTTGCCTCAAAGCAATTGAAGGAATTTATTAACATATGCCTCTTGTGCTTCCCATGTTTTTTGATAGATCAAGATATAATCAAAGAATACAAGCATTACATTTTGTTGGAAGGGTTGAAAAATACTATTCATGAGGCTCTTAAAGGTGGATGGAACACTGAAAAGTCTGGAAACACTAAAAACTCATAATGTCCTTCATGCATACAAATGGTTGTATTCAAGATGTCTACCTCCTTGATTTGTATTTGGAAGTATACTAAATGAAGATCCAATTTAGAGAATAAATTGGCACCATAAATATCATCCTAGAGATCATTAACAATGGAGATATGGAATTTTTCTTTGATGGTCAAATTAATGAGAGCATGAAAATTTAGACACATATGACAATTTCCTTGTTTCTTTAATACCATGGACATAAGTGAGGAGCAAGGGATCCTAGTTGGTCAAATTACATCATTCTCCAACATTTCATGAATAATATTTTCAAAATAACTATTCTCGGCAAACGAGTACTTATATACGTGCACATTAGGTATATGATTACCTGAAATCAAGGGAATACTGTGGTCACAAGAGTAAACTATGGGAAGTTAAAAAGTATTGTTGATATTTAGTTAGCACCAATCAGGTTAGAATCCTTAACCCAAGAAATTGAATCGTGAAAGAGATATCAAAATCCTTGAGGGAGGGAAACACCTTACAATGATCCTTTTATGGAAGGGATCCACTCATATTCACTTGCCTCATAAATTTTGGAAACCTCTCAATGAGCTAAGTTCCAAAAAATATATACTCCACACCTTCCATAAGAATAACTCCATTATTATTTATACTTAATAAGAGAACCCTAATCATATTAACTTCCTAACTACGACCTTGTAGTTATGCTTCTTTAATGATTATGCATTACATTTATTCCATACTAACTACCATATTGGGATTTATTTATTAATAAAAAGACAATAGTTGATTTATTCCACCTTACATTGAATTCCCTCCATTATTATTAATCTAATGGGTCCTTAAACTCCCCATTATACCCTTAAGGAGAATCCCATTTCTCCACCCCCACTGACAAGCATTTCCTTCAATTCTTATTGTGAGAAGTTACGACCATAAACCAAGGTCCCATGGACGAGTGTTGACCAAAATGCTAAAGTTAGATAAGGAACCAATGTACAAGTTCTAACCTCCATGTTGAAGTAATTAAAGAATCTCACCATAAACCTAGGTCCCAGGTATGAGTGCTAACTATAGTATTGTAGTAGTCAATGTCCCATGTGAAAATACTAACTGCAATACTGAACTAATCTAAGGAGATTATCGATAAACATGTGCCCCATGTCTAAGTGATCATATTTATTTCCCATTGAAGATATCAAAGCTTAATACATGGTTGAGACATTAGAGGAAATTTCAACTCAAAATGGGCCTCCTAAAATGAACTAATAAAATAATAGTTAAAATAATAAAATAATATTTATTAATTTTGGAGGAAGAAAAGAAAAAACCTACTTTTTTGTTTGTATTTTTGACATATCTGTCTGTGTTTTTTCTCAAATTTCGATTGGGAGAGCTCGTTGTATGGGAAATTTAATTCCGCATCCAACGAGCTCTCCCAATCGAAATTTGAGAAAAAACACATGCAGATATGTCAAAAATACAAACAAAAAAAGTAGTTTTTTTTATGATACCTATCCCCAAATTTATATTAAAAAAGTGTTTAAGACCTATACAGTATTTCAAATTTAAAGCAATTTCATTGGCTAACACATGATGACATGGAATTTGAATAAAAGTTAAAAGGCCCATTTTGAGTTGAAATTTCCTCTAATGATGGTGCTCTAAATTCCCACCACAATCATGTTGATCCAAATATATAGATCCGACCATACCCAAAAAATTATCCTCATAATTGCAAATGGTTATATGTGGATTTGGGAGCCACATTATTATAGGTGAATGGGAAAGATAAAATCTAGTATTCATAACTATCTTCTAGCATCCCACAACAATGTTCTCTACATAATGTGGGATATAGTCATCTAATAGAAGATGGAAGTAGTGGTTTTCCCAAAAATTAAAATTTTCAATATACCAATCTTCACAATCGTCCTCTAAATCATATTTGCATATATTCCTTGGTTATACTCTTCACTGATGAACGGATGCATTTCTTTAGAGAGTTAGATTTCTCTAATCTGTTGCAATTACTTTATCTTTTTGGGATTTTATCTCATACGCCTCAAGTTTTGCATGCAATTCTTGCATGTATTTTATCACCAATATTTGATTCTCTCATGGCATGTTCCGCCACATTGTAGTTCGTTGGTTTTTTCAAGGTTTGAGAGCATAAATATGCAAGGGTTGTAATGCATTCAATATTGATCAAAAGCATAACATTGAATATATCAAATCAAACCCCCAACATATGTTATTCAAAGTCATTGTTTTGGTTGCAATATGAGCACCATGGAAAAAGACATATTCTCTATGTTTCATGTGGCTATCACAAAAATCCCTAAAAAAAACTAGTTTTAAATCAATGATATCTTCACTCGTGAGACTTCGATTTGGATGTTTTTTTGTTTTTTGTTGTTGTTTTTAAGTTGGGTGTTTTTCCAAGAGAAATTCATATCTACAAGTGGTTTCTTCAAGTTCCACTAAAAAAGATACCCGAATTGACCTTATATCTCATGGCCCACTTTTCCATTTTGAAGTCCTACAAAATAGAAGAAAAATAGGGAAAATTTTAGGGGCAAAATTTAGCCTATGGGCTATTTTTTGACATATGTTTCAATTTGTTTTTTGCCAATTTCCCTTTTTTCAAACATGATTCACCCAAATTCCATGGGATAATTTTTATTAATCTAAAAATCACCAAAATTGTCCAAAAACTATATAAAGATTTTATAATTAAAAAAGAAAAGAAAATCACCAAACTTTTTATGGTGTCAAATTTAAGAATTAGTAAGATTCGCTAAGGTTTCTACACTTTGAGAAAATTATGGATCCTTAAAAACTTTTGTGAAGAAAAATATTTCTTTTGGGCCCAAGAAAGAGATATGATACCTTTTGTCATGATCCTTAACCCAATAAATTGAATCACAAAAGAGATATCAAAAGTGCTTCATAGTTTTTAATATAAAAACCCTTAAGGTATTGCAACAAATTACCATGATCCTTTTATGGAATTAAGAATCCACTCCTATTCACTTACCTCTTAAGTTTGGAACATATCCCAATGCATTAAGCTCCATATACAATATACTCTACACCTTCCATATAGAATACTCCATACTTATTTATAGCTAAAAAGATCCCTCTAATCATAACAACCTTATAACAACCTAATGGACCTTCTTTAATGAGGGCACATTACATTTTTTCCCACACTAACTACCATAGTGAACCTTATTCAATAATAACAAACATAGTGGAATTAGTCCACCTTATGTTGAATGGCCTCCATTGTTACTGTAATGTGCCCTTCAACCCTCTATTACACCCCTATGGAGGATCCCAACAAACTGTAAATTAGGTTGAACTTATTGTGGGGAGATTTCACATGATTGTATCATGTTGAGTTCGACAAAAATGCAGACATGGACTTTGTTTGATATTTTCTCCATATTATTATGAGAGATGATAATTTCACAAGTATTGAACTTGATCCCTTTGAGAGTATGTTTCTAACCATATTTAGTAAATCTCGTCCCTAATTCCTGTAAGTCCATAGTAATTTAGACAAATGTTCTTAACCGTTCTGCGTTAGGTACTACCTTACAACCTCCTATTTAAATAAGGACCATGTTGGATTTGAGTTGGTATTCCTCAAGTTGAAGTTTCACCTTCTCACGTTTTCCACCACACTTCATCATGCATCCATTAATTGTCATAATTTGGAAATTGTTCTCTACATTCACATAACAACAAGTTTCCTTTTTCACTCACCTCTTAATAAAATTGTGGGTATTGTCACTATCAACTAAAACAATCACCTATTGTTTTAGAAGTATCCAGTCAACTTCAAAGTCCGATGAGATAACATGTTTGATAAAGCATGGAGTGAAATCTTGAGTTCCTCTCAACATTGTTTTGGAGTAAGGTTGTCCCGAGAAGTGTTGTGTCCTTGATTTCCATTTTGGGAGGGGTGTTATCACCTTAATTTCACTCCTAAATGACATTTTGATGAAAATAATCTAAAGCAATATTACTTGGAAACAAGAAGCATAATAAGGCTACCTCATGTCTAGTAAATTACCTTAATTGAGCAAGTAGAACCTTATAAATAACCCTTTTTATTCAATTGTCCAGTTGTGTTTATGTGTGAGGGTTTTTCTTTGATATCCATGCAATTCCTGCAAGCATGTGAAGATAAACTTTTTGGGAACATTGAAGGATCATAGGCCTAGTTCAAACAGCTCTATGTAAGAGTACAAAATAAATTCAACCCCCCTAAATCATCAACTAGGAGTACTTTGTCTCCCTAAGTGTCCTAATCAAGCAAGATGATCCTATTTTAAAATGAAGATAATTCACATGTGAATTAGTTCTTTAATGGAGCTCATAAATAAAATCCACGGGGAAGAATTTGAGGAAGAGAATAATTGCAAGGTCATGTTGGAGGAATGATATTGGAGAGAATAGTTGTCACTCTTTAATCCCTACCATTCATTGGTCTCATGATTGCTTAACCTCCTTCCTTAAGGAGACAATTGTTATTCATTCACCATTATTAGAGAGTGATTTCAAGAAGGAAAATGCCCATCCCAAAAGAAGTGTTTCCTTCCACTTGATTCCAATCACTCTTACCAAGTGATATTATATATTTTATGCTTTTACTTTGTACTAATATATGATTATTGTTATTTACCTTCACTCTTTTGTGTTTGAATGGCATGATAATAATTAATTTTGTAAAATGATTGATTGTATGCTTTTTAATTGCTTATTTTTGTTAGGATACTCTTTTGGTAGTCTCACTACTACCCATTGTCTATTATCAAATTAGCAACCTAGTTTAAATCAGAGTTTTCGTTCACCAATGCAATAAAATCCCCAAAACATATTTCTTACTTATCAGGTTGTTTGGAGCTCATTAACCTATGGTGGCTTGTAGAGTCAGAAATTGACTTGTTCTTTCACCCAATAGTCCTCATAAGGAGCTAGGTATTCTAAATATCTAGTTTATTCATTTATTGTTGCATGACTGTTTTTTTTCTCTGTATCACACAAAACTTACAGGTTTTCCTTTAAAACACATAAATTGTGTAGGATCCCACTCAATTTCCATGAAATAGTCTTTCACATTGGTGTTAATTTACACCTTGCCCAATTGCATGAAATCCATCGATATTTCCACAAAAATCGTTTCTTGTGGGTAGAACAATTTCCTACTCAAGCAATTGCACGAGATCCCATTAGATTCCATGGAAAAATTTCTTGTAGGAGATTCAATACCTTCCTAATCAAATTGCATGATTGTTCATAAAACAACGTATGTAAGAGGGAAAAAAATAAAAGTTTGTTTGTCACTAATTAGTGATTTCTCATAGTTTGGAAGGCAACATTAATTACCTAAAGAGTCTTTTAACAATATGATCTTCTCCTTGCACCCAAGAACATGATTGAGGTAGATTAGAAAGATTGGGAAGTTTGAAATGCCTCTTTTGTCACACCATCTAAATTAAAAACCATTGGTTCATGACACTAGTGTATCCCTCGTAAAAATAATGTGCACGATTATCTAACTAATATTATCCAAGAACTTCACCTAGAATTTGTAACCCCAAAATGTAAGACAACATTAGTACTAGTTGAGGTCATCATTGAACTCCCATCTAGCATAGTACACTCATTGTTAAATCATTATTTCCTCAATGAATATATATCCACAATTTCTTTAGAAGCCCCATGGTATGGTGACATGCTAACATACCTACACAATAAATGTTTTTTCCTCGACCTCTCACAAGTTGAGCATTGGTGCATTTAGCAGTAGGCACCTCGATACCTCCTAATAGGAGTTTATAGACGAGGAGTTTATATAGTCTTATGCCAATGTCTCACTGACAAAGGGGTGGAGCATGTCTTGAATGATTCTCATATAGGTGCTTGCGGTGGCCATCTATCAAGAATGGCCATTGCTCAAAAATTTTTTTGCACTAGATATTACTAGCCCTCTCTTTTCCATGAGTGCATCCATGTCATTAATTGGTGTACAAAATGCCATATGTTTAGATCCAAAACTCGATATCCACCATCTCCTCTTGACCTAGTTATCACAACTTGCCCCTTTTGCAAGTGTGGAATTGACTTCTTGAAACCCAACATCTATAGGTGGCCATAAGTACATCATAGTGATAAAAAAATATTTCATGAAATGGGCAAAATCTATGCCAAACTATAACAATAAAGGTGACATCAAAACATAGTTCTTCTTTAACCATATAACGACTTGTTACATAATTCCCAAACAGTTGGCCTTTTAGATCATGGAAAACATTTTGAAAGTGAATTCTTTTAAGAATTGTCAACATTTATAGGATTTACTAACAAGTTCCCGTCACCTTACAATCCACGGTCCAATGGACAAGTTGAGGCCATAAAAATTCCTCAAAACCATGTTGCAATGGATAATAAATACACACAAAACCAACTGACACCACATGTTGTATTCAAGATGACAAGCACATCGTACATTTGTCAAAACTACCATAGGGTTCACACTTTTTCACCTCATTCAAGGGGTAGAAGTAGTTTTACCCATTAAGTAGAAAATATGAACCCTTTAGATGGTGATTAAGCTACTTCATAATGTGGGACATTGGGTTCAACACTCCTCGTGAGTTTCATGATATGGACTAAGCGCCTCCCAAGATCCCAACTCCAACGATTGTGGCAGAGATCAACACCTGCGGGTTTTAGCCTAATTGCAATTGTGAGTCCAACAAAAGGTATCAGAGGTTAAGGGTTCGAAACTCACCTAGTTCGCGATGGGGGGCGAAGATTGTTGGACATTGCTTCAATGCTCCCCGTGAGTTTCGTGACATAGACTAACTGCCTCTCGAGATCCTAACTCTGGTGATTATGGTAGAGATTAACACCTACGAGTTTTGGTCTAACAACAATCATGAGTCCAACACATAACACTACATTGTTAAAGAAATGACCAATAAGGTTAGAGAAAATGGATGAGGACCAACCAACATCATTTCAAAATTCTCCAAAACCTATTACAACCATCAGGTCCACTGCCACACCATTAGTGAGGGTGATATGGTTCTAGCATATGATGCAACCAACTAAACCCTAGGCCCAAGAAAATTGGAACTCTATGGTGAGGTCCCTTTATCATCAAGTATTGTTTGACCAAAGCTTAGACGAGCGTGTTTAATTTTTTTTGAAAATAGGTGTATGGTAAATTCAAAAAATAATCCAGTTCTTATAACTAAATTGGTGTAGAGTTTCAGTTAAGTATTAGTTGACCGAATTAAATTATTTAAAAACATATATTATAAAAATATCTCATCTTAGTCATCATCAAATAAAGAGGTTGTCCAAGTGAAGCACTCGTGCAGTAGTTGTAAAAACGATAGATGTAAAAATATAATTTATATTGCAAATTTATTTGAAGATATATGCTATTTGAACGTAGTGCTTCACGTAAGTCTTGGGTTGATCGAATCGAATAATATCTTACAATTAGATTGTGCAAATATAGTTTTTTTGCAAAGTTATTTCATAACATTTTATTTTAAAGATGCCTAGCATAAAGTTAAGGTCTCTTTGAAAACGAGAGAAAAACTCAAAAGCTGAAATCATTACTGGAATTTTAATATTTTTTTAAATTGCTATTCTTCATTCTCCAAATTTTATTTTTAAATTATTCAAATTATATCATTCCCAAATTAATTACACTATATTTATATAAAGTAAACAAAACGTGTGCAATACTCTATAGATACTTTTTAATAAAATTTAACTTATTATACACTGTTATTATCATATGGTTGTCGTGTAACCCTATGAAATGGTACATCCTTTTCAACCAAAGATATCTCGAAGGAATTTATGCAAAAAGTGATCTTGATGTAAGCATATTGAAATGGACCTACACCATTTTCTAGCATATCTCGTTTTCATTTTCAATATTAAGGAAAAATTATGTTGGCATATACAAAGTGTTATGTAATTAAGAATATGATTTGGGATGAATTCAAGGTTGTTGTTACTTCGAAATTGTATCTTGTGAAAATAAATATATAGAGTATAAATTGGTTACTTAGTTAAATTAAAGATGTGATAATTTGATTTGAAAAGATTATAAGATGTTTAACTTTAGAGTTTATAACAAGTTTTTCGAAAAGCAAAGTTGTATAAATAAATAAAATTGAAGAAGCCACAAATATGGTTAGTATAAATTTCATTTAAAATAATGACATTACTTAGTAAATAGAAAAGTCATTTAGTGGTATTCTAAAATATACATGCAATGTCTCTAATTTTGATTCATGGAATGTATTAAAAGAGATTATGTATAAATTGTAAATATGTGGTTAATTGATGGTAGCCAATCCATGTGGGTTAAGATATATTGAATTTATCATGTAAAAATGTAAAATGCATTATAAACATTTTAGTATGGATTCTTACTGTGAAGTTCAAGGCTAAGGCCTAATTAGTGAAAGACTAAGTATGCATCATATAATTATGCTTCCTTTGTAACGCACTTAACTGATGTGGTCTTCACTAAGTGAAACTATACCATAGTATCTTCGTTCATGGGATATTAAAGAATACCCCTAATTTTACTAGATATAAATAAATACCTACCAAAAACCTTTTGTTGATTCCACCTCCCAATACATATTTACAATTAAAAAAACCATATTTTTACGACATATTCCCTATTTTCACCAGATACTCCTTTTTATATTCCCTAATACCTATAAAAACCCCANCCCCCCCTCCCCCCTCCACAATACTTACAATATATTGACATTTTTTCCACAATTTAAAATCCCCCTTAATGAATGATCGTGATAAGATATTGATCAAGAAGGTGAATCTCCTATGACTTAACCAACAAAAATGAAAGAACGTGAAAACATTCAAATAAACTAAATATGGAAAAGAAAACACAAGAGAAAAAAAAGATTAAAGGTCTAGAATATAACCCTTGTATTAAATATCTCCAAAAGAGTGAGCAATGTTCATAAGCATTTTCAAGGGGGAAACCTCCAATGAGAAGAGCTACAAATGAAATAACAACACTTCACAAAATATTCCATAGCCTTCTATCTAAGTAAATAGCTTCTTAATAACCAAAACCCTAATTGCTTGTGCTCTCATCATTAGTGGAACTATTGATCACCTAGTGGGCCTTGTTTAAAGAACATGACCTTTTCCACATTAAGTTACCATCAACTAGCTATCTAATGGGAATTATTCAAAGAACATGTCCTCATATATTAATTGACTAACTACTAAGTACCTAAAGTTAGGAGGTTAGTGTAGGACCCTTAACATGCCCTCCCCATTCAAGAGTGGCATAGTCCTAAACGATGGAGGTATACATGGTAACTACTATAAAATTGTCGATCGCTCTCAAATAACATCTTCTTGTTACATGTATTTCCACTGGATAAAAAATTCTTAGATGGTGCATTGGTATACTTGAAACCATTTGGTGGCTAATATTGCTTTTGACTGAAGCCAATTGGACCCTTATTCATCAAATTATAGAAGGTTAGAATAAACTCAACAATTTGATCCCACAACCTTATTAAGACAAGATACATGAAATATTAGATGGGCCTTGTTGTGGGATGAAAGAGACAATCTAAAGGAAACTTGTCCAATGTGTTGGAGTATATGATAGAGTGCAAGCTTTGGTGGAATTTATCTTTGTGTGAGGTATGTTTAAAAATATGAAGTCAAAACACCTAATCCCCTTCTACAAAAGAATGCTTAGAGTGATGTTGGAAGGCTTGTACTTCATGTGATTTTGAGCTGTCACTAGATTTCAACTTAAGTGTGTGAAGGATGGCCTCTCTAGCACGAAACATGTAATCTATTTCTTGAACTTGGGATATTACTATTAAATATGAATTCATTGAAAGGAGTTTTAGACCAAAGGAAACTTCATATGGTGTCATTTTGTTAGCAACATGATAAGTGGTATTGCGCCACCATTCAATAATGGGTAATCACAATGTCCACTATAATTGCCTATTTAAAGAAAAGTATCTCAAATAGGTTTCCAAACACTAGATGAAAACTTCTATTTGACCTTCAGTTTTAGGATGATAAGTTGTGCTCATGTTCTGTTAGGTGCCCTAGAATTTAAACAACTCTTACTAATTTATGCTTGTGAATGTGGCGTCATAGTTTGACACAGTTGAAGTGGGCATACCATGCAACTTAAAAATATTATCCATGAAAACTTGCACAGTTTTGGAAGGTATAAATGGGTGCAATAGGGCACAAAAGTGAGCTTATTTGGTAAGATAATCAACTACCACCATTATCATTGCTTTGTTTCTTGCTATCAGAAGTTCCATTATAAATCCATAGAAATGTCAACCCAAATAGTGGATGGTATTGGCATTGGTTTATTTGCCCCAAGAGTATTCATTGTCTCCCCTTTGTTTGGTTGATAGGCCTCACATGAGACTACACAAATCTATATTATTATTTTTCATTCCTTCCAAAAATAAAGAGTACTAACATATTCAAAGGTTTTGTGAAAACTAGAGTGAATCACAGTAGGAGATGAATGCAACTCCCATAACACACTGGGTTTAAACTTCAATTTTCTAATTGAAAAATGTGCACTTTATAATTCAAGGTAACTTGCTTCCAAATGTATCCTAATAAATCTTGTAGATGAGTAGAACCACAAATTCATTGATCCTCCATTTTTGATGGGCTCTAGTAATCCAATTATGCATAGGGAAGACGAGGCCAATAGAGAACCCTCCTCCTCATGCTCCCAAGACAAAGCATGTATCAACGCATTCTCTTCTCCTTTCTTATAGATGATATCATAATAATACTCAATCATATTAGTGACCCACTTGTGTTTCTATGGTGATGACAACCTCTACTGCATAAAATACTTTAAGCTATGTTGATCTATATTTATCTAGAAATGCCTCCCAATGATACATGGTCACCAATTTTTTACAACACGAAGGATGGTCATCATCTCTTTATCATAGGTACTAAAAATGTTCCACACAATTATTTAGCAATGAAAGCTAAGGAACACTCATCTTGCATTAGTATGAATACAAGGCCTCATCCTAAAGCATCACATTCCAAGAAAAATGTTTTAGTGAAATTAAGCATTCTTAGGACCAACAAAGTACACATGATTTCCCATAAGGTTATAAAGTATTGGTTAATGGTGTCATTCCAAACAAAGGAATTATTTTTAAGTAGGTTGGTTAAGGGTGTGATAATTTTCCCCTAATTCTAGACAAATTTCTTGTAGTAGCACCTAAGTACCAAGAACCCATGCAATATTTTGAAGGGATTGAGGCATGGGAAATTCTACATGGCCTCAATTTTCTTGTGATCCACTCGCACCCCATCTTGATAGATAAGGTGACCCTAGTATTCGATCCTTTAAGTTCTAAAAGAACATTTGAAACACTTAAGAAGCAAATGGTTTCCTTAGAGCAATTGGATAACTTTATTAACATATACCTCTTATGCTTCCTAGGTTTTTCTATGTCACGTCCCCATCCCTCAACCGGCGAAGAGGATGCGACGAACACATCAACAAATCAACCGAGCAAACAGCCCATGAACATAATCAAATGAAATCAATGCTGGAATTAAGCATACACAGATGCATTTATCTTCAATCATACAGCGGAAGCAAACATACATTCCAGAAATTACATGTTCATCGTAATTCCATACATAATTGATATAATTACAGAGATAGACTAGCAGCACTTATCTATTAATGAAGAATCCACCCGCAACCAGCGACGTCGCTGCAACGTTCCACCCAACCATAGGCCAGCGTGCTCATCAGTCTCTCAGCAACGCTGCCACCCCCGAGCTGGGAATGATTCCTCAAGGACTAAAGGGGACAATTGCAGGCTTACATATAGCCAAGGGACACAATCAGCCAAACCAAACACTGCTGGGTTTAACAGGCCTTCAACAGTAGCCAAGCCAGCACATCCCCAGGGGGCAACCACTGCGTACCAGCAGCACAACAACCCTTCACAGCCCTATGAAGAAGCCAACAACCGGGAATGATCCCCAAACCAAAGGTGAGACACAGCTCCAGCCTACAAGGAAACTTAGAGTTGGTTTTGGCACTAGCGTGGCCAAAAAAACTCAGCTGCAACCCAAAACGGGGTACCTCAGCAGCCACAACACACAATGAAATAATAACGGCATTCCACGATTCTAAACAGGGAAATTCAGCCAACATCACTCACAATTCCTCAAGGGGACGGCTGGGCAACATCACACAGTCCACAACAGAGGAGAGGCTATCTCTCAGCGTGGACAGAGGGAAATTCAACCAACGGGTTGGAATCCACAGTGGCCCAAAACGAATTTGAGCACCACCGCCAACAAAACATAAGGAAGACCACAGCCCCAAAATGAAATCAGTGAGCATGGCTCACAACATGAAAATGACTCCGGCAACATCCAACAGTCGTGGAAGAAAATAACAGCAACCCCAAATCGTGGGTGAAAATCAACAGCAAGCAGAAATCGTGGATTAAAAACCACGGTCTGGGCACATACCAAGAGAATTCGGGCCCTTGAGGCCGTTCTACCTTCTTGTTGCGTGCACCAACCAAGGAAGAGCCGCGACCAGTGTGCGAGGAGGAACAAAACGTACAATCCCAGCCTGCGCGTGAGGAAGAACTAACCAAGCGTGAGAGAAAACGACCATGGGGAGAATGAAGACCAGCATGAGGGAAAACGAGACTTCTCTGCTGGGCATGCATACTGTCCAAACTGACAGCAGCCTGCCAAACCCACGTTTTTCCATGCCCACGTTTCCTCATGCAATAACTGCCCCCAACTAACAAAGTCAAGACATTGAAGAGGTTGGAGAGGTTGGGTAAGACAAGAAAGGTGGCAAACAAAACAAAGGTGGCAAAACATGGGTTTTCCCCCCATAGACTAAGGTTTGACAATCCCCCACCCCTTATCCTTTGGAACCATGCCCTTTTCATTCAACGTTGCACTGCCGTAGCTGGTTGTGGTTTATTTTAATTGATGTGCGTGTTTACATGATGCCACATTAAAATGTGTCAGATAGCACAACATACCATCGACAACTATCCCTATTGCCGAAACATAGACAACCAAATCGATGGTGGGGCTTTTGCCTTGAGCTCCTCACCACGATTAATTACAATATACACATCATGCAAACGGGGTCGAAACCGGGGACATTACATTCCCCTCCCCCTTGGAATAACACCGTCCTCGGTGTTCCATTACATATATACAATACATATACAATTGCACATCAAAATTCAAAATTGCAGATCTATACCACGTTCAATCATTAATTTGAACGTTCAAGACCGAGCCTCTCGGCTTCCATGGACTTTTCCTGCTGGTTCTTAGCTTCTTGCTGATCCCGAAGTCTAGGAACTCTGTAGCTACTGCCTTCATCATGTTCCCTCATTGGATAGTCCCGGCGTAAATGATGTCCTCCGCATCTCCAGCATCTCACTGGCTGCTTCATCATTACCTGCTCAAATTCCTTTGAGTCTTCATGCCTGGACCGTTTCTTATCGGGTCGCTTGGACAATTGTCCCATTGCTGATCCACCTTCCTTTCCTTTGCCGATTGCTCCCAGAAGGCTTTTCACCTCCCTTTGCAAACCAATAGAGTCTTGCAAAATCTGGTGGTTCATTTCACTCTGCCTTTTCTGTATCCTCAGCATCTCCCCAAGATTCTCTTGGGTCTTGGAAATCACTTGAAGGAGACTTCCAGCTAAGTCCAACAACTTTTGATCTGCTGCCATGATCAACGTGCACCACTTGGTTTCACTCTTCCTCACCTATGGAATGCACCATTGAAAGTCTATCAGACCAAGCATAATATAGATATCAAAATCAGTTAGTTAATTACCCAATTGGCATGACAGTTCAAGTTCCATTAAGGAAAATTTCATATTTTTCATGCCTTTCCCCAACAGGCACATGAGCTCATTCATGTCCATTCCTGGGCAGGGAATTAACTATTCCAGCATTCACAAATTACTTAAGTAAATACACAAATTTCATTCTCAATCATACATGCATTCAACAATCCTTTGTTTTCACAATGCATAAACATATATATATATATGTATAATCAAAAGGCAAGAGAGAGCAGTAAGAGATTTTCCCCTCTTTCTTCTGTTCCATCCTGGAACCCACACCATCGCTGTGGCTTTTCATGCTCTCAACCTCTTTCACTTTACCGTGAATGCTGGACCAATATCTCTTGGTCATGACACTTAGTGTCTTTGGTCTATTCTAGACCTCTAAACCATCGAGTCTCTCCACATGGTTTGTCTCGGCTGCTAGGACTCCCCCGTCTCACTAGCACCTTTTTCATTGCCGCTCATTTTGAGCTCTCCAGGACAGTCACATGTCCACATGCATCTCTAGGATGCTCTTATAGTCCTTGCTTCCAGCGATACCTATATCCAAACATTGAATAGATTCACATGTTTAGTTTATTTTCATCAGTTTTACCTCTAGAACAAGAGCTTAAAACATCATAACCAAATCATATACACACGTATATTCATAAGCAAAACAATCCAATACTTATCTATATTATGCATTTCCTCGTTCATCCACAGGATCCTACTTCGCTTTNGCTTATCCTCATTAGTTTCTATCTTGTTCTAAATATAGAACATCATAACCCAATCATATACACATGTATATTCATTAAGCAAAATAATCCAATACTTATCTATATTGTGTGTTTCCTCGTTCGTCCACAGGATCCTGCTTCGCTTTACAAGCCTTGGGATCGCCTATGGACTCAGATGTTAGGTCAGCACGCCGGTT
>LPNX010769438.1:270547-393866 GCA_001517045.1 Pseudotsuga menziesii | reverse complement strand
AGTACATAACCATGTCAACTGGGCTTGGAACTTTATCATGACCATTTCTAGGTCTAGGATCTACTATGGATCCTTAGGCATATCACAGCCCATCATACACCTATGTNCTACTATGGATCCTTAGGCACATCACATCCCATTATACACTTATGTCAACAATGACACATACACTTATACCAACCACACACTTATACCAACCATACACTTATATCAACATACACTTATACCAACATACACTTATATCAACCATTTACCTTTACCTGTCAACACAAGCAACACAAGCAATACAAGCAAACTTATCAGCGTCATTGCTTCAAAACTGTAATCACATTTCATATCATTCACTATCAAGTATTGAGACACCAGGAGTGTGTCCACTCCCTAGAATGTAATCAATATTGAAAACCCTTTCATGACTCGACATCGGAAAAGTGTGCACTCTCTTCCGGTGTGTGCCATGTAGGTTCTATTCATACTCAAGCAATCGGTCATAATGGGAATGAATCAAAACATGTTCTGCATATACAATTTAATAATTAAACATGCATATTCATAAGCAAAGGTTACAGAACACTTATCCATTTTCCGTCGCAGTATGCCTTTAGATNAATATTGAAAACCCTTTCATGACTCGACATCGAAAAAGTGTGCACTCTCTTCCGGTGTGTGCCATGTAGGCCCTATGCATACTCAAGCAATCGGTCATCATTGAAATAAATCAAAACATGTTCTGCATATGGAATTTAATAATTAAACATGCATATTCATAGCAAGGGCTACAGAACACTTATCCATTTTCCGTTGCAGCATGCCTTTATATCTGTTAGGCACCATCAAGGAACTGGGAAAAACTGAATGCTAAGCTGGTGAGCTCGCTGTAGAGCTAGTAACACCTACACCAGAACTAGCCTGACTTCTATAACACCCACACACACACCTAGCACAAGGAATCAGTCCCTTCTCTACTACACAGTCCCTTAGGCCCTGCATTCCCTTCTAGTGCTATCCCGGGGTTGTGGAGAAGAAAGCCAACCCTCTAGCTCTGTCTGTGTGGTTTCCAATCACCAGGTCTAATCAAACCAAGGCCCCATCCCTGTTTCCTCTTTANCCTCAGGCCCTGCATTCCCTTCCAGTGCGACCCCGGGGTTGTGGAGGAGAAAGTCAGCCCTCTAGCTCTGTCTGTGTGGTTTCCAAACACCAGGTTTAATCAAACCAAGCCCCATCCCTATTTCCTATTTACATTTCATATCCACACATGTCTCATTGACATAATCCAAACCATCTCACTCATGTTATCACCAAACATGCAGTGCAGATGAGACATTTTCAAAATGTCTAATGGAGTTTCACCGGAACCCCATTTCCAAGATAAGGGGAAACCTTCCCATGAAGTTTGGCTTCTGCAGGCCATCACACATGGTCTTCCTGCAGTGTGTACCCTTGTTCAATTGTGGGTTTCTTGTAAGCAGCACTACTATGCCCATTACAATTTTATGCCTACTATCGTAACATGAATAGCCACTTACCATGTGTCCCTCCTCTCACTGTCATGTCTGAAGTAATCTACCTGAACATAAACTTCAAACAACCAAACACAAGCTTATGCAAGCCAACAATGGCTAGTGGTTGTCGGCAATATTTGAAATTCACAATTCAAATTTAACAAGCTCTTTTACATGGTAGATTCCAGCATTGGTCAGGGTCTTACCTCTCAATGCCGTTCTCAAAATAATCTACCTGAAACATGAGCTTCCATCAACCAAACACTTGGTAAGTATGGATGCATATACTATCTCATTGCTACAACCATCACTGAAGCATTTCCAGAATTTATAAAATTCAAATACTTCCAGTGGTTAGTCACATCAATATTATCAAAGCTCATTTAAGTCATGCAATCATTATCATACTAACATTGCAAGGTATAGTCATATCATTTATGCACTTAAATGAAGTGGTTAGATACTCCTTACTTCACAAGTGTATCATCCATACCACCTTGCTCTTCAATAGAGCATTTCTGGCAGCCAATTGATCATGACTATCCTGCGTTCATAGCAACCTTCGAAACAATTCCAGAATTATCATTAATTCACCATTTCAGTCATTAGTTAGTCTGCATACCACATGCATTCATCTCAATGCATTCATGCCGTACATCACAACATTGCACCTACACTTATGCAATCAGTCATTCACACCCTTCATAGGCATACATTCAATGCATAACAACAAGATTCATAAAATCTTCTTAATGCATGTCCATTCAACGCTACCTTGCATTATTGATTCAGGAATACTATGCATTCAACCATACCATGGCCTAACCATGACTACCTCATACAAGATGCATTACTATAATCAATATCAGTAACATATATAGGCATGAAACCTTTCTACATTCCAATATTCACATGGTATGAGGTCTCTTACCTGGACCAATCCATGGAAATTGTCATAAGCAAACTCTTACTTACATGGGTCATACTCACACCCTTGACATGACCAATTTGGTTGGTCCTTGCAGGAGATTGCGGAATTTTCTCACCAACTTTTGTCATGGACTTGTTGCCTTATCCCTTCTCCAGAGGGTTGCTGGTCTCATTCATCAGCATCAGCAACATATTCATCTGGGTCCACGTCATCGTTGGTTTGTCCACTAATGCCAACATCAAAACAATGATTATCACTAGTGGTTCATTATACATGTATATATATATATATTCCAATATTCTTACCAATCATGCAATATCCTATGCATGCAATACATATCCTCATGCACTTCATGCGTAAAACTTAGGAAATGTAGTTATAATTAGTAAGATAGGGTCTTAAGGAAAACTTCCCTTTTCAAGCCTTTCATCCTTGCATGGACTCCCTTTTCACACATCAGCAGGTTGACTTCACAGTCCTTGCTTCCCCTGGGCATGCAATTGCCCCGATTTGTCTATTTGCTAACAGCGGCCATCATCAGCACTTTGCTGCTTCATGCTCAGATTCCGGTCACTTATTNCAGATTTGTCCATTTGATGACAGCGGTCATCATTAGCACTTTTCTGCTTCATGCTCAGATTCTGGTCTCTTATCCTTGTTCCTTGCTGGATAAGCTTTCCAATGCCTATTCACACGCGTCATTCCGACCTCGGATGTGAAAACCACACCCCTTCTCAGAATGAAGACTTTCACCAATCTTGGCATTTTACACGCAGCTGCAAAGTAGAATTTTCACATTCTTCTAATGATCTTAGAGCCATTTTGGCAGCTGCATTTTCGGCATCCTTCTCGTCCTTTGTGAAATCCATCTGATTCGAACTCTTGCCCAAAACACAGGATTTTCCTTCTCACAAGAACGACTGTCTCAAGGGACGACGGGGGTCAAGGGGGCAGCGCCCTCGTTTTTTTGTTTGTTTGTAAATCTATGTTTTTCGCGCAATCTGGTGCATTAGCTCGCTGCCATTTTCTCATTTTCCAGCCCTGAAATTCACTGAAAAACAGCTCAAAATTTTCACTGAGAAACAGTTGAAATCGGCTCCCGGAACCATTGTTCCTTCCGCCGAATCGACTCCTCTACCATTCTCCCTTCCGCCAAATCGGCTCCCCGGAAGTTCCAACCTTCCGCAACGGCGGACACACAAACCTTGACATCTTCCGATTTAGCACTTACGTCGGACGTCGGAAGCATCTCCACATCGGAAGTCGGATGTCTTTAGCTTCCGCAACGGCGGATGTCTACTTCGTCAACTCTTCCGATTGGCGAACTATCTTTGAGCCTTAACCCTTTTTGACATGTCGGTGATCAGGGGAATCTCCCATCGGAAGACTTAACCATTTGGGCCTTCGCAACGGCGAACGGAAAACTTCACCCATTCGTCCGCAACGGCGAACGCCCGCTTCGCCGGCTCTTCCGATTTGGCGCTTAGGGCAAGTTGAACATCGGACGTCAGAGGACTTTCGTAACATCGGACGTCGGACCACTCTCCCTTCTGATCGTTCCGACACTTAGACAAATTTTCACGGCTTTCCCCAAATGATTCTGGCATCGACGGTCGGATGACTCTCACGTCGGACGCAGAATTGCTTCGCCATCCGCAACGACGGACAGGAGACTTTACCAATCCTTCCGCAACGGCAGAATTCCACTTCCTCCAGTGATCTGATCGCTCAACACTTAGATGGTTTTCTGAACTCGTTGCCCACTGCTGTTCTGCTGGACATAGAGGGTAATTCTTCCCTCTATCAGCGGCTCTTTCTTGGCCCATAGAGGCCCATTGCTGCAACCTTCACTCTGATACCACTCTGTCACGTCCCCGTCCCTCAACTGGCGAAGAGGACGCGACGAACATCAACACAGCTGGGCAAATCACCCCATGAACATTGATAGAAATCAAATGCTGAAAATAAAACTTGCAAGCATACACAGATGCATAGTCTTTATTCATATAGCGGAAGCAAACATACATAAACATTTCCCGCATTGAGCATGTTCATCATTTCACATAATACAGTATATAAATTGCAGAGGTGAAGTAACAGCAGCACTTATCTTTCGATTAAGAACTTGCCCGCAGCCAGCTATGTCGCTGCAACGTTCCACCCAACCATAGGCCAGCTTGCTCATCAATCTCTCAGCCATGCTGCCACCCTCGAGCTGGGCATGATTCCTCAAGGACTAAGGGGACAATTGCAGGCTTGCACATAGCCAAGGGGGCACAAAACAACAAACCAACACAGCTGGGTTTCACAGGATTTCAATAGAAAAGCCAAGCCAGCACAGTCCGAAGACTATCCACTGCATACCAGCAGCAAAACAATCCCTTCACAACACCGTGATAACGCAAGGGAAACCAGGGATAATCCCAAACAGAAGGTGTGCACAGCACAAGTCCACGGGTCAATACGGAGTTGTTCTTGGCCTTATCGTGGCCAAGAAAACTCAGCAACAACACCCAAACCAGGGTAACAACATCAGCCCAATTTCACAATGGAAACGACAACAACTATGCACAGCCCCAAACGAAGGGTAAGCAAACCCCCAGCATGGACAGAGGAGAACATAGCCAACAAATTGGCATTCCACAGTGGCCCCAAATGAAATTGGACACCACAGCTAACACAAAAACGTGGGGAAGACAACAGCCCCAAAGCAAAAATAGTGAACACGACTCACAGCAAGGAAAAACGTCCCAAATAGCCTATGCTTGAGACCAATAGTCGGTGAGATAGCCAAAAACGTGAATGGCCCTTCACAGCCATGGTAAAAACACATGAAGCTACCAAAAACGTGAATGGAAAATGCAACAGCAGCTCCCAAAATGTGAGGAAAATAGCCCAATCCCTAGCACTACAAAAACGACCTCCCATCCATGGGAAAAATGAAGCCAGCAACCAAAAACGTGGAATGAAAACACAGGAAAAAAAAAAACTCCAGCTGCTCCCAGGAACCCCAACGTGAAGGAGAATGGAGGAAAAATGGAAAAACTTGGATGCATAGTAGAATGGAATACGTTTTTGGGCATTTTCCTTGCCAAGGAAGTCAGAACACATTTTTCAAAAAATGGTTCTTTGCCCAATTCGAATTTTTGCCCATACTCTTCCCATTCCATGCAATAACTAACTCAACCACATTCTGGCAGGAATAAATCATTGATGAAAAAGACAAGAAAGGTAGTTGACATTTTGATGGGTCCTCTCATAGACATTGGCTTTTCCCCATTGGCCCATAGGTTAAATATTTCACCCCCCCCCTTATCCTTAGGAAATCATGCCCTTTTCATTCAACGTTGCACTGCCGTAGCTGGTTGTGGTTTATTTTAATTGATGTGCGTGTTTACATGATGCCAAATTATAATGTGCCTTATAGCACAGCATACCATCGGCAATTATCCCTATTGCCGAAACATAGACAACAAAATCGATGGTGGGTCTTTTTCCTTGAGCTCCTCACCACGATTAATTACAATATATACATCATGCAAACGGGGTCGAAACCGGGGACATTACACTAAGTTGGGTTGTGACCTTTGCTGAGTCTACTAGACTAAACCACGACTGTTCCTTGGGATTCCTTGACTAGATCTAGGGTCTACTGACTGTTTTGAGGTGTTTTTGTGAGTGTGTTGTTGTTGGTGCCTACCATGACCTTTGAGGTTGCTAGTATTGAGATATGACCTTGCGGGCTTCCTTGGATTGAGTTGTGACCTTGTGGGATGCCTTAGACTGAGCTGTGACCTCTGCTAGGACAAAACCATGATATATGTGGGTTGTTTGGATCGAACCATGAACTTTGTGGGTTGTTTGGATAGAACCATGACCTTTGTGGGTTGTTTGGATAGAGTCATGACACGTGTGAGTTGTTTGGACTAAATCGTGACCTTTTTTGGGCTTCTAAGCTAGGTTGTGACCTTTTCTAATTCTGCTAGACTGAACCATGACCGTTCCTTGGGATTCCTTGACTCAATATATGGTATGTTGATTGTTATGAGGTATTTTCTATGATTGTGTTGTTTTTGGTGCCTACCATGACCTTTACTAGGGCTATTGTGGTCCCTTTTTAGCTTGTTGTGGCATGTCGAGCTTGTTTAGACTTTATAGGGGTTTCTTGTGCTCATTTTCAGTCTCCTTGAGGCTTCTACTATGTATGGAAGTGTGTCATAGTCTGATGGACCTGCAAGAGTGTGGGTTAAGGATGCCTCTACACATTTGAAATGACCTTCTATTTGCTTGATGTATGTCTGTCCTAAAAGACTATAATTTATTGCAGCAAGGGGATTGAAATTTCATCCTCATTTCTAGACTGTTTTGATTAATACCTTGAGGTATGTATTTGTCTCACTCTTCCCTACAACTACCTATCTCTCTCTCTCATGTATACCCATTTTTTCATTAGTGACTTGTCTCCTAAGAGACAAAGTCTGATCATAATATATATATGAGTATATAAAGGAAGGTATAAACCACATTGTTTTCTTCTTTTTGTCCATTTATAATTTTATTGCATGTGCTTGACTAATTCTGTTGTACATCTATGGGACTCTGCATCCAATAGACAAGTAGAGTAAATTACTACTTCCATGTTTTCAATTTCTTTTTGTTTTGTTTAAATAGTGGCATTCCAAGTGGCCATTTTGGACAAAGTTGAATAGTTGTGGGAGATTTTCTAGTTCTCTTTCGAGGTATAAAAGATAGTGGGATTGTCATAGTCTATATTTAACTTTTACTTTATTTTATTTATATATAAATCTGAACATGGTTTCTTGCCTTGATTGCAGGTTAGTGGTTTTTTAAGTCACCTATGAATAAAATGCTCACATAAGTATTCATACTTCTTGTGAGCAAGCAAACTCGATGGTATTGTTGCTAATGTTTCATCTCATTTCATATCCATTTATCTACTAGCTAAGAGTTCTTAGAGCTAATGCCCATTCTTCTTGATGTGAAATATAAATAGTAGTATATTTATTTTTACTATTCTATATACATTTTGGGTGATGAGTTGCTCCATTGGAGACTAAAGAAAATTACAAGGGATCCTATCTTGTTGATTTCAAAATTTCTATCTGAATTTTAAATTTTTTTTATAGGTTACTTTTTCCTAGGATGGGAATATACATCCTAGGAATGAACATCCAAATCTTATAAAAACTCTCCAAATGTTGTCTAACAAAATGTCCATCCATTCTAATATCATGCAATAAGTAAATGATGCATTGGTTTATTAGATGTGGATATTTTTTGTACATATATTTTAAATATTCCAATTTTTCTAGTTCAAGTTTTAGTCCTTTCAAGTTAACATGGACATCCAAATCTGATTGAAACTATCTGAAAGTTGTGTAAGATGTTCATGAAACCTGAGAGAAACATGAACATGTGTTCATTTTACAAGGGATGGTGGCTTGGGCCACATTGGAGGAAGATGAGTTTGGGACACTATTTGCTCATCCTTTGCTTCTATATAAACTGAAATTCTCCTTTCCATGGAATCATCCACCATTATCTCCAAGTTACTTATGATTTTTCAGTCAAATTCATATATCTTGGCATGACTCTAGATGACTCAGTAGATAGTTTAACAATGGATGCATGCTTGTCATTCCTATAAATTTCAGGGATTTTTGCATTTCACATAATTCAAGCATACAAAATAATGATTACCAAGTTACTATAGATCCATAATGGATTACCTTGTACTATCCCTTCAAGTCCTGCAAATGCATTTATTAAGTGCAAATATATATATTTGCACTTAATAAATGCATTTTGAAGGACTTGAAGGACTAGTACAAGGTAATCCATTATGGATCTATAGTAACTTGGTAATCATTATTTTGTATGCTTGAATGATGCAAAATTTGTTTGAATATCATCATTGTCAAGAAATAAAAAATTCTTAAAGGGTGCTAGCTCAATGGTAGAGAACCTGCCTAATTATAGGTATGAGGTTGGTGGTTCGATTCCTCCATACCCTATCATAAATTAGTGACTAAGAAAACGACTAAATTGCATATATACAAATATTAGTATCTAATTTCCAATATCTTATAGTGCGACTAACATTTAGTCGTATTTAGCTTAGTCATTAATATGTTATCATCTAGTAGTTTATTTAGTCATATATTTGGTCATTAATTGTGGCAATCAATGACTAAATCAGTGACTATAAATGACTATCAATGACTAAATCAATGACTAATAAGTCAACCAATTAATGACTAAGTTAAATAAGACTAAGTTAGTCAAGCTATAAGATAGTGGAAACTAGCTACTATTGGTCACTGACTCAAAAATAGTCGTTTATAGACGAATTTCAGTCATTTTTTAGTCATTAATTCCTCATTTTGTACTAGTGATCTGAAATCTTGGTCACTGCAACTTTTCTATGAAAATATTGAAATATTTTCATGACCTGTTTTGTCTCTTGTCTCACTTCCTCCTATAGTATCTTCAATTGTTCCACAAGTTCAGAACTTATATGTTATGAAGTTATTATTCTTGTTGAAGCCAAAGCTTGTCGCACCTTCTCGTGAACATGTTGAATAATACTTGTAACATTTTTTGCTTATGCTTGTAGCTCTATGACATGGTATGTTCTTTTCTGCTATTGTGTTCACAATCTAGCTATGTCTTGTTGTAATTTCTTCATATCGACATCCTTGGACATCTTTTCTATTGTTGATGGCTTCTTTAATTTGTTCTTTACTTTATTAACATCTTCTTCAGCAATATGCAACTACTATGTCACTTATTCCAGCTATGTGTCATTTATTAAGGCTTCCCATGATTGAGAAACCTATTTGACTGCTTTAACATAGAGTACTTCTTCATTTTCAATCTTTTATACATCCTAAGTCACTACCTTCCATCACTCTTCCAGTAACTCTGGATGTGTACTGGGCGTCATCTTTTATTATAACTCCGCAACTCGCTTGTGGAGGTTCTCAGCAACCTCACCTATTCAGAAAAATTCTGCTTCTGTGAACATCTTTGTTGTGATTCCTTCATCCATGAAGTTGCTACAAGTGAGTGTGATATCTCCTTCTAGTAGTTTCCTATCATCCTGCCAGGTCTTTACTTTATTCTTAGTCTCTTTGAATGTTTGCTTAAGTGACGAAATGGTTTTCTTTGATGAATTCATCTGTCCAAATATCACCTGCTCTCTTGTTTTCATCTCTTCGACTGCAACATGTTGAATGGTATGCAGTTGATACATTGGAACTATAGATAAATCAAAAGTGACATGGCCAAGATCCTTTACCACGACATTGAGCTTCGACATTCCCAAGTCAATTTCTTGACCAAATCGAATACGGTTCTTGGTCGACCGCTACTCTAACTTCTTTTACTGCAGTACAAAGTACCTACAGTAACTTGGTAATGTTTCTTACCAATTCCATGTTTCTTGCATCCATATTCTTGTAACTCTCATTTTCTACTTCTTCCATTCTGTATGATATGAGGTTATAATCATCATTTGTAAGACCGACAAAGCCAAATGATTTGTCGGCCTTTCTCTTGTTGTGACTCTTCTCAAACCTTTTTGAGCATTTTCTTTTATCCCGCAAATATGGATATGTCGAGGTCACGTTGGATTCATTTTTACTGTCGAAGGGATTTTTTTATTCAGTTGGTGGATCTCCTCCCTAATTTTCATTCTGCTTCTCTGGTGGGTCATCCTAGCGTGACTCTAATTCTACAGAGATTTGACCCTCTGCGACATGAACTCTCCATTCTTCACGCCAATCCTAAAAAAATGATTCAATTTATTCAGTGGATAGATGAAATTTCATAGCTAATCACTGGTTTTGTGGGTCTTGTCACGGCTACAAAAATATCTGGTGTGTCCTGACCAAAAAATATGATGATGTTACGAAACCTTTTAACAATTTTTGATGTTATTCTGGCTTGTTTCTTGATAAAATATCTAAGTTCCTTTTCTTGTAGATAAAAATCAATATTATTATCTCTTTGTCACTGCAAATTCTCTTTATTGAACCAGAGATTCTGGTATCTAGATCCTCGACATGGAAGAGGGACATCTACCCCTTGGTAGTCTGGTGGTTTTTCCCATGCAACAAAGGAAATCAAAATCAAAATCCATGAATAATTAAAGGGGTTACCATTGTCCTATGCATCTGTAGCATATGCCAATAACTCATTCAACAAATATGTCACCCAGTTCATCTGGACACATGTTGCACACTACTCTGCCGTAACGATTGTACCTATTGTATACTAGTTTGGTCGCATCTTCTGCATCAACATGCTGGATAAAAGCTTGGTTGCAAACCAAACGATAGTGTCGTTGATGGAGGTGATAGAAAATCCTCTCTTATCTCTCGTTAGATCATACTTTTCCTTCATTCAGTTGGTTAGAGTTGTGTCAAGGTACTTTCCATCGAAGAAGGGAATTGGGTCGACTCCTGCAAGGGGAAGTCCTATAATAGATTCTATCATCTCAACGTCTATTGATATTTTCTTGTCAAGACATAAACATCCTCCATGAAATAAAACTAGTAGTTTTTTTACACATGGATTGACTTCTACTGTTTGGCCAAAGTGTTTCATATGGATTAGTGATAACAAACCTGATTTATCCAATCCTCTCGCCCACTCCATCAGAACTATGTGAATTGGGCCATCCTCAGTTTCCCTAATAGTAGTCATATATATATATATATATATTCATGGAAAGTTTTGGGAACTTTCACAGGTCATGGTGGAGGAATCCCATTTTCTACAAGTTGGGTATAATGTTCGTCATCACCTGAAATCCTTTGGGTGTGGACGGAGTTCCTAATTGATACTTTGCATTATTTCCAATAGTAATGTTTGGTACTTCTAATGGCCTTGGTGGAACATGATCAGGAAACATGTATGCCAACCCTGTTGCTTCATCACCAGGTGGAGGTGCCTTCATCCTTGGTTTACGATTGGTTCAATGGCCATACCATTTATTTCTTGATGGGATGGGTGAGTCTAGTCATAACAAACTGCTAGAATCAGAGGTGACTGTGATATAGCTTATGTATGTTCTTCCATGATGGGTGTGGGTGATGGAATCTCAATTCCTAATTCTTGGAAAATAATTATGCTCGAGACAGAAATGACCATGCTCTATGAAAATAGCTTCGACTCAAATAGTTGCATATAGAAAGTTCAACATAGAAGTTTCAACCAGTCAAATGCAATGGAATGATGAAGCTTCGGTGCAAAGACGAAATATGTTTACTCCTTCGATTAGTCGGTCATTCACACGATTTTGCAATTGATGGAGAATGTGGCGGAAATTTGTCACATTGAGCAATATTTCTAATCATTTCAAAGAAACCGTCAATCAAATGATCACTTCTCCTGTCATTCCAATGGTAGTTATTGTGCATTAATGGAGGAAGTGACCAAAAATCACACCACCAAAATCTCCGTTGACCTCAAATTAAGTTCTATCCAACTATCATTTGTGACCACACTCCATCACGTGACATCACTTATCTTGCAACAGACATATAGTCTACAACAACAATTATTTCCCTACGACAAACATATATTCCACGACAATAGTTATTTCCTTGCGACAAACATATAGTCTGCTACACTTTTCTTCTTTTGCGATAGGAAAATAGCTTGCTACAACAATTTCACAGTTTGAAAAATACTCAAAATGTTGAAACACTCATAACCTTGTGACAAAACATGCATAAGCTTTGCGAAATCAACACTCATAATTTTTTTTTGACATATTAGTCGACCAGAGTACAACTATCTTGATAAGGTTTTAACCGACTTCCATTCACTAGTCCTTTGAAGGGTGTACCATCTAATTTCTGCAACTTCACTTCTCTTCCAGTTTTCTGAATGACAATATATGGTCCCAGCCAATGTGGCTGAAGCTTTCTAGGATGATTAAAAAAACTACTATTGTAGAGGAGAACAAGATCTCCAATATGGAACTATTTACATTTAATGTGTTGGTCGTGCCAATATTTTTGTCACTCCTTCTCGACATTTTGATGATATCCCCTGATGAATCCATCTTCTTCTAATTATACAAGTTGCAACAATATTTATTTGATAGCACCAACATCCTTCATTTCAGTAATTGCAACCATTCTTAGACTGGGTATGATATATTCCATCGGCATAACAACCTCTTGTCCATAAACCAGACGAAATGGAGTTTGGCCTGCCAAATTATTATAGGTGGTACGATATTCCCATAATACTCTAGGTATTTTATGATCTGAATTGTCTCCTTAAACATTACATATATTCGTCAATGTGTTCTCTATAATCTTATTGAATTCCTCGACAACACCATTTCCTTGTGGGTGGAATGCTGTTGTCTTCTGGTGTTGAATATGAAATTCTTTTGTTAATTTGTCGATCACCTGATTGACAAAATGTGTTCCTTGATCACTTAACAAAATATTTGGACATCCAAATTAGGTTACTACATGGTTGAACTAAAATATTGCAGCAGTCACAACAGTACAATCCTTTACTGGCGCTGCTTCAACACAATTTGTTCAAGTAGTCTGTCGCAATGATAATGTAACGTGCACCTATTCTCTTTCCTAGTAGATTAATAGGTCCAACAAAATCAACATCCCATTTTTCAAATTCCTTTAAATTTATCTATGGTACTAGCGGAATTTCATTTTGTCAGGACAAATTTCCAGTTCTTTGGTAGATATCACAGTCGTGACAATAATCTCTAGTGTTTGCATGCATAGTAGGCCACCACAATACGACCTGTAAAATATTGTGCACTGACACTTTTCCTACATAATGTCCTCATGCGACAACAACATGTGCTTCATTCAATATCATCCATCTCTCATGTTCCAAAACATAGCGACGAAGAATTTCATATGGTCCCATTTTATACAATTTCCCAATGATCAACTAGAAATCTGTGGCTTTTATGACTAATTGTTTTTTTCGAGTTGTATTGAATCCTTCTGGTGCATATCCCATGGTTAGGAGATGTATAATATCTCTCTAGTGATCATCAAACATCTTAATGACAAACAATTGTGCATCAGGAAGACTATCTTCAAGATTCCTAGGCTCTTATCCACTTTCTAGCCTCGACAGATGGTCTGGTCCTGAATTCAGTCCATGACTGAACAATCATCTCAAAGTCAAATTCCTGGAAGAAGAGAATCCATTGAAACCCCCAGCCCCCTAAAAACTGGATTATTGACCAAAAATTTCAACACATAATGATCTGTATACATCTTGAAATGTCCTCCCAACAAATAGTGTTGAAATTTTTAAAGAGCATATACCATAGCTAGTCCTTCTCTTTCTATCGTGGTATAGTTCTTCTCTACAGTTGATATTTTTCTAGAACCTTCACTTGGATGTGCAAGTAAAACTCCCAATGAAACACACGATGCATCGACATGTACATGAAACTCTTTCTTCCAGTTTGGAAATACTAATATGGTTTTTGTAACCATGTTATTCTTTGGGACATCCAGACTCTCTTGACATTGTTCACTCCAATGAAACTTAACATTCTTCTTCAATAATTTCTCCATAGAGGCAGTCACCTATGCATAACCTCTGATATATTTTTGATGGTACCCTGTATGTCTCAAAGTAGTTCTTAGTTGTTTTACTGTTGAGGGTGGTGGTAAGTTTACAATGATCACAACCTTTGAAGGACCCATCAATATTCCATCGTGACAAACCACATGACCCAACAAGATTCCAAAGGAGCACAAAAAATGCATTTCCTCAAATCAATGGAAATTTGGAACTATTGACATCATTCTAGAATCATTCTAAGACTCTCAATATGATATTTTACTATCCTAAATACCATCCAATCATCAAAGTAGAATTCAAGGAATTTATGAATGAAATCTTTAAAAGCTGCTACCACTATCCTAGAAAAGATAACAGAAGCATTCTTGAGTCCAAAAGGAATTATCGTATACTGGAAACATCCCCACTCCATTAAAAAGTTTCGATTGTGTCGATCTTCCTTTAAAATTATGATATTATGGTAACCAAAGAATCCATCAGTGAAGGAATATACTTCTTATCCCTTGACACTCTCCAATACTTCATGTGTAAATGGGGTCAGAAATGGGTCCTGTAGGAAGGCATCATTCAACTTACTTAGGTCAACGCAGAAACACACTTCACTAGTAGTTTGTTTTATCTTGTACTACCATAGGGTTAATCCATTTAGATTCTTCAACATGTTCTATAATTCTCGTATCAGCATTCTGTCTAACTCTGTCTTAAATTTTTCTTCATACCTCGGATTAAGCCAATAGGGTTGTTGTTTGACAGGATTTGCGTAAGGATTCAATGGAATCTTCATTTCTCAAATATATCCAACAATTCCCTTTGTTGAAACATATCAGTCAATAGGGGTTCACTCTCTATTGACACCCAAACACAACGATCTCCCTGAGCACTGGCCCAGACAGGTTTTACCCTATCCAACAACACCTGCAAAGCAGATGAAGTCTCACCCGAGATGTTCGAGGGAGAACTGTTGAAACCAAGTTTCCTTAGTATAAAGGAGGTTTGTGCATCTACTATCAACTCAATGCAACATTACTTAACAGATTTGATCATTCATATTAATAGATTCATATTGTCATTTAGTAGATCAAGTCAACATATCTAGATCACGGTATAAACATTGATGCATAAACAAATCTATAAATATATCGTCATTCATAACAGAAAAACATCGCATCATTCACAGATACACATCATAACCCAGTATCCATTCACATTCAGATTGTAGAAAATAGGAAAATAGGAAGATGCAATAAAACAAAATGATTCCATCAATTCTCCGTCATGTCATATTAACTTCGTACCAAAATAGAGTTTCACAGTTCTGCACTTACACAGGTTCAATCTTAGGATTATCAACAGATTCAAAGATACACACATATTGTCAAAATATATGATAATATGTCTCAACATTCACAATCCTAAATCTACTTATAGGCTTGCACCTTTACATTGGTGGTCCACTTAAGTCAAATTCCTAACTACTTGGACCAAAATCTACAAAATAATGACCACAATCCACATAATACTGTCCAAGTATACAAAATATGACCAAAATACATAAAATGTGACCAAAATACACAAAATGTGGTCAATCCGCCTTGCACGCCAAATTTCACCTTTGCATGACATCTTCGACCTTGCACAGCATCTGCGATGCTACGCAGCTAACTATCCTCAAAAATTCCTGCCAATAGGCCCCCAACACAATCTTGTGGATCGCCCTCGAGCCACGTCAATTGGAAATGGTGTAATCACTAATCTTTACCTTGAAATATTCATACTATTGGGTGATTTCCTTGACCTGTTCCTTGATATTCTCACTAAACTCCCAGATTTTTGTCACTTCTCGCTCCAACGCGTGCTCGAAAATTTTGGCAGTGACATCCCTTTGTCCATCCTGAACTTCCTGCAACACTGAAACTGCCTTTAGTGAGAGCTGCACACCGATGTCTTGGAATTCATCCAACTATGTTGTGCACCTCTGTTTACGCTCCCTTACCTTTGCAACTCGCTGTCGTAAGTACTTTAACTTTGTTTCCTTTGTTATCTGCACAACTGGGGGAATCTCTTTGAGCAATGTCCTTAGTGTGCCCAACTATTCTTCAACTTCTTGCAACTGCATAGTGAGTTGTTCCAACTGCGTATCCTGGACTACACTTCCCCAAAATTGTGTAGTCACTGATCCATCCAATCCAATGGTGATATACGCCATTAATGCGCATCCTGTCTAGGAGCGCCACTCGTTAACTATTTTAACTACTGTATTTATTTCTGATTTGACTTTGTTGCATCCCTACAGCTATCATGACATGAATCCTGAACTGCGACACTGACTCTTCTACTTGCGCAACCCCTTCCTCCTGGTGCGCCATCCTTCTACTAACCATTCTATGCAAAAACAAATAGTTTTTTTTTTCATATAGTGCAGTGCCTCAAGCATCGCACAGCTATGGGATTGTCCTGTAGGGATTCATCCTTCTACCATTCACCATCTTAGGAAACATCGCACCATCTAACTATTGCAATTGTACTGTGCCTCCTTTAGTAATGGAATTGATAACATATGGACCTAGCCAATGCATCCGTAACTTAAATGGATGTTTTTTGAACTTGCTGGCATACATCAGTACTAGGTATCCTTGCTGAAAATGTTTGTTCTTAATATGTTGACCATGCTAATATTTTTATTGATCCTTTTCAATGCGCTGGTGAAACCCTACAACAAAGCTATCTTCCTATAGCTGCACCGACTGAGCTAGGTGTTATTCTAATGCTCCTTCATCATTCATGCCTGTCCCTATTGTAATGTGCAAACTGAGAACAATGTACTCCATGGGCATGACTGACTCTTTCCCATACACCAACTTGAAAGGTGTATGTCCTATCAATATTTTACAAGTGGTGTGATATGCCCACAAGACTGCTAGAATCTTCAAATCCCAGTCATCACGATTTGCATGACATACCTTTGTGAGCGCATGCTCCGACACCTTTTTGAACTCCTCAATTGTCCCATTTTCTTGTGGATGATAAGGGGTAATCTTCTTATGCTGTATCTAAAGCTCCTCCATCAACGCACTGACAGTGCAATTGATAAAGTGACTCCCTTGATCACTCATCAATATATTTGGACACCCAAACCGAGTAACAATGTTGTCGAATAGGAATCTTGCTGCTATCGCGGTAGTGCAATCTATAACGGGTGTGGCCTCTTCCCACCCAATCAGATAATCCATTGCGATGATGATGTACCATGCACCGATCCACTTTCCAAGTGGGTTGATTGGCCCCACAAAATTCACTACCCATTTTTCAAATAACTGTAGTGTCTTTTGAGGTACTAATATCATCTCATCCCTCCTTGATGGTTTCCAATCCCTTTGACAAAAATCACAAGTCCACGCATAGTTGGTTTCATCCCCATTGAGAGTTAGCCACCAAATCCCTGCGCGGAGCACCTTCCTGGAAGTAGCGCGCCCTTCATAGTATCCACCTGTGACACCCGCATGTGCTTTTGTTAATACCTTCCCTTGTTTATGTGGTAGGACACATCACCGTAAAATCTCGTCCATTCCTAGCTTATAGAGTTCTGCATCGATCAACTAGAAATCCGTGGATTTAACCACTGACTTCTTCTTCTTACTTGTAGTAAGCCCTTCTGGTGTTGTTCTCATCGCCAAAAACTGAACTGTTTTCTCATAGTAGTCGTCAACCATTCCAACTATGAATAGTTTCGCATTGGGTAACCCATCTTCAATGTTCATCGGTTCTTCGATTGTCTCCATTCATGACAAGTGATCTGGTCCTGTATTGAAGCAACCCAATTACTTCACAATTATCTCAAAATCAAACTCCTGGAAGAGAATTAGCCATCGAAATATCTTCCTCCCCAGCACAGGCTTATTTACCAAGTATTTCAAAGTAGATTGGTCTGTGAACATCTTAAAATGACCTCCCAATAGTAATGTCCAAACTTCCACAATGCATATACCATTGCCAGACCTTCCCTCTTTGTTGTAGTATAATTCTTTTATGCAGACGACAATTTCCAACTAGAGAAAGAAATCGAGCGATCAATGTCACCTTCTCCTGGTTGTGCCAGCACCAGCCCCAACACAGTTGATGATGCATCAACATGAAAATAGAACTCCTTCTTCCAATCATGGAAAACTAGTATTGGTGCAGAAGTCATCTTGGCCTTCAATGAGTCAAGACTTCCTTGACATTCCTGACTCCATACAAATACTACATCCTTCTTAAGCAACTTATCCATAGGGGCTATGATCGCGGTTTAACCTCTGATGAAATTATGATAGTATCCTATGTGTCCTATGTCACTCTAAGTTGCTTCACATTTGTAGGTGGTGGAAAGCTCAAAATCGGTGCAATATTGGTTGGATCAACTAATAGTCCTTGCTTGCAAACAATTCCCCAAAAACATCCCAAAGGGTGCACAGCAAATGCACTTCTTCAAATTCAACGCGATATGATGTTGTCGACATAACTCCAGCATTAGTCACAATTTTTCCATATGGTCCCTAATCAATCCATACAACATCCATTCATCCATGTAAACTGCCAGAAACTTCTAAATAAAATCCTTGAATGCGGCGACAACAATCCGGGAGAATATCGTAGGCTCATTCTTCAGTCCAAATGGAATCACAGTGTACTGAAAACATCCCCATTCAGTAAAAAAGGTTGTCTTGTGGTGATCTTCTTTCGTGATCTTAATTTGGTGATAGCCAGAAAATCCATCTGTGAATGAGTAAATTTCTTGATCACCCACTCCTTCCAATACTTCATCAGTGAATGGTTTCGAGAATGGATCATGCAGACACGCATCATTCAATTTTATAAGGTCAATGCAAATTCGAACCTCACCTATCTTTTTATCTTTCACAACCATGGGACTTATCCATTCCGATTCTTCAATCGATTCTATTATCCGAGCATCCAACATTTTGTCAAGCTCATCTTTGACCCTCTCATTGTATCACGGATTCAAGCGATACGACCGCTGCTTCATAGGATTCACATCTGGTTTCAATGGGATATTCATTTCTCCAAGATCTCTAAATATCCTATTCATCTCAGAAAAATTTGTAGGAAACAAATATTGGAACTCATGCAACAGGTCAGTGATATTCACCATTGTTTTTTCATCCCAGTAGTCCCCAACATTCGCTAACTTTGAATGCTCCTCTATCCTAATGTTAACCTTCAAAAATTTTAATGGTTGATTCATTGGATTCGTCGATACGTCCAGTGTTGCATCATCCTGACTGCCTTCTGTTTTTGGAATATTAATGTTCCATGGATCATCCTCAACATCCAGTCCTCCTATTACATTGTAGCACTCCATCATCGACTACATTGGACATGTCTCATGCAGATCCATCGGATATAAAACTGGAACAACCTTCAAAACAACGTCGCAGATGTGTTGCAGTGCACTATGAATAACTTGATTGGTATACGTGAAACTGAAGGTGTGATTGAAGCAAATTGACAACTCTTCCTGGGTAGTAATCTCTTTACACAACTCAGCTGATACATACCACAATTGTATCATTTTATCCAATGTGTGGAAAAAATCATGTACCCACTCATCCTTTGGCCGGAATACCCACATGGTCTGACATGCAAGAAGATGAGCGCTGGGCTCATTCCACTCATCATACCTCTCTACATGGTATTTTTCTTCTTCGCCAAAGTGAACCATCATCAACCTGTGACACTGCGACCACCCGTTGATCGAATTCTTATGTGTCTCCCACCAACATGTTGGTGTAGCCTTCAACGCTTCATCCAATGCCAACAATATTTGTGGTTCTAACACCTTATCCTCAAATTCAACTAGAAACTTAGACAACTCAGGTAGTCCTTCATACTGGTAATTCAACGGTCTCTGTTGCGACTTGGAACAACAATTGAGTAATTAAGACACACTTTCAAATTGATACCTCATGCATCCAATTCTGCCAATTCTCTAAAGCATCGTCAGAGTCCGAAGACGTAGAGCTAGAGCTGTACCAACTGATCTCACCATAAATAATTAGATGGATGCAATCCTCTGAAATTTTATATGTGTGATCCCATCCTCCTATAGCTTCATCCTTAACTGGTTCAACATATCTTTGTCCTTCTATAGGGTCCATAGGAGCTATGACTCTGATGTCACGGTTTTCAAATGTCATCACGTGCTTCTTGAAATTAATCACCTCCAAACTATCCTTGGCCCGTCCAATCCCCAATAGTGTGATATATGAGCCACCGTTGTCAACAATTTAAATAACATCAAAATCAGCATAAGTTTTTTAATCCCTTCAACTTCGACTGCCAAATGTGGAACTCGCCCAATAGGTGTTACTCTGGCCTGGTTAGCTAGTCGTAGCTGCACAGGGGACCAAACCAACTGTGGTTTCCCCATTTTCTCCCATGTCTTCTTTGTTATAATGTTGACTTCTGAGCCTAGATCCATGACAACTGAATCTACCTCATAATCCTCGATTTGTATATTCATTCTCATCTCTTTTCCAGTCTTTCTCTTGTGTAAAGAGTTCACTGCAAACTCCTTCTGTCCCTTGTCCAGTCGGTGCAACAGATTCACAATATTAGCGAGTGCATCGGGATCTTTTTCCAGCATCAAACAACTTTCAAAGAAGTTTTGCAAGGTACCATGCTATCGTGATGGTCCTGTTACTAAATTTGAATCCAAAGCATGTGGCATTTCATAAACATGCAACTTACCTAGATATCTTCTTATCGCATCTCATGCTTCAAAGAATGTGTCCCTCTCAGTGTTGACATCGAACTACACTTTCTTCTTTCCAGCCAACCAGATTTGTGGAAATGGACTATACTCTCCCGTCGTCGCACCTCTATGAGTAATGAAAGAAACGCTAACATCTTGTATTCTGGGTTCTATTGAGGTCGTCACAACTGTCGGCCCTTGGTTCTGCTTCGGTGGTGGATTCATTGGTTGGTTCTCATTTTGATTTGCAGGTTGGTTCTGATTCTGAATCTATTTCTAGTTCTGTTTTTGCAACCGGTTCTGGTTTTTTAATTGTGGAATGTTCCTTGGCTGCCACTTTGCAATCAACTGCAGACAATTCTCAACAGTGTGGTCAACAATGATACAATAAGTACATTGTGCTTGCAAGTTTGGGCAATATCTCTGATAATTTACCAATACTCTATAATTATAACATTGCAGAGGTCCAGGACCTCGTCCTCCTCCTTGAACAAAACCTCCACCTTGTCCTCCTCTGAATCCTCTGTGGAATCCTCCTTGTTGTTGATGTTGCGGTTGATTGAATTTTTGCTGCAGGGGATTCAGCTACGGCTGGACATACTGCTATGATTGATTATACTATGACTACTGCAGAGCCATCTGCATCTTGTTGTATTGTGGAGGTGGTGGGGAAAAGTGCGACTGCGGCACAAAATGTGGTTGCGGTTACGGCACAAACTGTGCCTGTAGTTGTGGCCATGGTACAAACTATGCCTGTAGCTATACCACCTGTGACTACTGCTGCGATTGCTGGATCATTTGATGGTCTTCTCCCTTCACGTAGTGCATGTCCATCGTTTTTTCATGGAGCAAATCATATGCACGGAAATCCTTATCTTCATTCCCAACAGACCACCAGAACATGCAGTATAAATTTGTTGGCTTCGTGACCATATTTTGTATATACCCACAATATTCATGTCGACGCCCATAGACTTAGCAGATACAGCACCATGGCATATCACCATAACTTAATGGATTTGGTGCTCCTGATAGTAGGTATTTTTGAAAATATGGGCACTGATCTTCATGATGTCCTTCCGCACGACATCGAGTACACCATATTTCTTCATGCTTCTCTTTCCCCTTCTTGATATCTTGCCACTATATCATCAAGTTTTCCAGTTGAGATTGAATCTGATTCATACCAACACCATTATCACCAACATGTGAAGCTTCCAACTTCATCACGATCTTGAGAGCCTCACTCTGGGTCACAATCTTCTACTGCATGAAAGGAATTCTGATATGCAATACTAATGTCATGATGAACCATTCCTTATGTTGAACATCACTCATGTCAAAGCTAACTCTTTCCATTAGTGTCTTGAACCATTGATCAAAATTCGAAACAGTTTCATTTGGATACTGTTTAATCTCCTTCAATTTTTTAATGTATTACGCCTCAAATTTTGGTTTTCTGAACTCCTTAATCAATCATTTTTTGATCTCATCCATAGTATTTGTTGTAGTCCCCATGGAAACTTGTACAAAATTCATGTACCAATCCAATGTGTGACCTTGGATAGTCGTCTCCAACTGGCCCTTCGTAACATCATCATCCTAAGCTTGCTTTACTGTCCAAACTACTTCACACAGAAACCAGTATTGTTTGGGATCCTTAGTCCCGTTCCCATGAAACAGGGTTAACTTTACATCATTGTCCACCATCCTAGGCCTTCTTCCTACAATCGTTGATCCGCTACTATTAGAGTGTTGTTGACTTGTGGGACAAGTCGATGTTGAGCTAGTATTTCTTCCCGAGTGTGGTGCAGTGCATGAAGGTGTGGGTACGTTGTTGCTGGGGGTTGATCTATTTTTGGGCTCAGGCGTATCTTGGGAATATCCTTCATCATTGTAGGGTCACTTCATCCCTTTTGATCTTCTCTCTTGTCCTTACATCTGAGTCGCAACAGGACTCTCTCCTGTCCTCTGCCTCTCCTCTTGCCGAAACCTTGCTCCACCATGGGTAAGACCACTTCCTTCCTTAGCTTCCCTCATAGTCTCATTCTAACCCCCATCCATCTACCTTGTATCATTCCATTCACCCCCCCATCTCCACGGTACCCGTAGCCTATGCATACCAGGGCTCTACTCTTCAGATTTCATCTTCAATATGCCTTTTTCATAGATGAGCATCTTAATAGACAATTGCAAAGATAACAAAAACCTACCTCTTGGTCTGTTGAAGAAATTCCTTTCTGCGTCGCTGTAGTATTTAAATGTATCAACCATGAACACAATGATGTATCCCTCTGAGATGCTGTCGATCCAAACTTCAACAACCCTTGATGATTTGTTATTTACCTCCTACAACTACTGGATTAGTTCTAGAGTCTAGCCAGTTGGTTCACCTCCTTGGAAATTTGTCTTCTGATAGGTCAATCACACCAACCACTCATACAAGATGATTGAAAACTCAGAGAAAAAGTACTCGTGTAGATTAGAATATAGGTACCTCTCCAACCAATTTTGCGTTGTTACTCCAGGGTTCTGATTCTCTTTCTTGGCAAATTCCCATGCCTTCTAGCTAAACCAATCTTGGATTTACGGTCTCTTTGGATGCCACACAATGTCCTCCTTATTCTTTGCACTAATGTCCCAAAAATAGAACCATTTGTTGACACAGATCAGTCGACATGGGTTCACTCTTTGTCTACACCATGAGCATTGGCCCAGACAGGTTTTACCCTGTACAGTAACACCTACAGAGCACATGAAGTCTCACCGGAGATGTTTGAGGGAGATATTTTGGAACAAAGTGTCCTCAATATGAAGGAGGACCGCGCATCTACTGTCAAATCACTGTAACATTACTTAACAGATCCAGTCGTTCATATTAACAGATTCATATTTTCATTCAGTTGATTAGGTCAACATCATCTAGATCACAGTATAAACATTGATGCATAAACCGATCTATCAATATATCATCATTCATAGATACACATCATAACCCAATATTCATTCACATTCAGATCACAGAAAATAGGAAGATGAAACAAAACACAGTGATTCCATCAATTCTATGTCATGTCATATTAACTTCATACCAAAACACAGTTTCACAGTTTCGCTCTTACACAGGTTCGATCTCAGGATTATCAACAGATCCAAAGATACACACAAATTGTCAAAAGATATGATAAGAAGTCTCAACATTCACAATCCTAAATCTACTTATAGGCTTGCGCCTTTACATTTGTGGTCCACTTAAGTCAAATTCCTAACTACTTGGACGAAAATATACAAAATAATGACCACAATCCATATAATGCGGTCCAAGTATACAAAATATGACCAAAATACATAAAATTTGACCAAACTACACAAAATGTGGTCAATCCTCCTTGCGCGCTAACTTTCACCTTTGCGTGACATCTTCGACCTTTCGCAACATATGCGATGTTGCGCAGCTAACTATCCTCAAAACTGCCTGCTAACACCCTTCATTTCAGAAAATTTAGTGGGAAACAGATCCCGAAATTCATGTAGTAGATCTGTAATCTTTCTGACGGTCTCATCATCCCAGTATTCACCTATATTAGTAAAGTTCAGGTTCTTTGGAGAACCAATGTTCACTTTCTTTATTTTTAAAGGATTCAAAAACTTGTCGCTTGATACACCTGATCCTTCCACCGCACGAGTACCTTCATACTCAGGAACATTTATCATGCATGGATCAACATCATCAGGTTTTCCTGTTAAATTATAGAATTCCATCCAATGTTGGACTGTCATGCTGCTATGATGAAAATTTTTCATCGACACAGGAATATATTCAATTATATTAGACTTGATTACTTGTATAGCAACATCAATTGAAGGATGATCATTAACAAATTCAAATGTATGGGTGAAACTAGAAGCTATATATTCCCATTCAACTGTTCCTCATCATAGTTCAACTGACATATACCAGTTTCTTGGTATCATGTCCATAGTATGTATAAAATGATGGCCCAATTCCTGTCGTGGTGACGTCTCCCATGTTGTGTGACAATGCTTAGTATGGTCGACAAGATTAGTCAGAACTATATATTTTGGACCAGTATAGAGCATATTTTTTCCAAATCGAAATTCCAGCAGTCTTCGGCATTGCGACCATTTTGAAATAGTCTTCTTGTGTGCAACCCACCATCTTGCAAGTGTAGCCTTAAATGCAAAGTCTAGGGATAACACGTGCCGAGGTTCTATTACTTTCTCTTCAAATTCTGTAAGAAAATATTCTTGGTTAGGAAAAACTTCATAGGTAGGTAGGTCACATACCTCAATACCTATCTATCGCACTAATTTTGTAATCCTTCTGCATTTTTGCGTTGATACTTCATGGAGTCAGTTGTGCCAATTCTCTAAAGCTTCTCGTGGATTCTATGATCATGAAATAATGCTTTCTAGCTAAGTTTTCCATCATCCGTTGGATTCACATAATCATCCATTACATAGGTAATATTGTATATATGGTCCAGATATCCATCTTGTCCTTCATTATTTACCTGCTCAACATACCTATGGCCTTCTAGAGGATCAAGTAGTGTGACCACCCTTACCTCTTCATCCTCAAATGTTAATATCCTCTTCTTAAAATTGATAATAGTTTGGTTATCAATGGCCTAGTCAATACCCATAAGCACAAGATATGGATTTGTATCATCAACAATATCCATCACTTCAAAATTTGCATAAGTATTGATCCTTCTATCTCGACAATAACCTGTGTCAGTTGAATAATAGGCAAAACCTTTGATTGATTGGATAACATTAGCTAGATAGGAGACCATACTAGTATCAAATTTCCCATACTTTCCCATGGACATCAAATATTATATTCTTTTTTTGTGTCGATCGCACTCTTAGTTGTCCATATGGTGCTTCTTGATCTGCTATAGTCGCAACACCTCCTCTTGTCACAATGGTAACATTAGGTTCCATCGGTTCAATGAAAATATTCTGTATATTTGGATTGGCATTCTAAGGCAGGTTCTAGTTTCCCATGTTTCTATCCTGCCACTTAGCAATAAACTATGGAAATTATTCAATAGTGTGATCCAGTGCTTTAAAATAAGAGTATGTCGTCATAGGATTAGTACAATATCTAGTGAAATTTCCAAGCTGTCCATAATGATAACAAATGACTTGGCCTCTTCTGCGACCATATCCTCTTCCTCATCCTCGAACTCTGAAAATTCCACCTCCTTTGGGTTGAGGGTATTGTGCCCGTGGGTATTGTTCCTGACGATATTGAGCCTGTGAGTATTGTGCCTAAGGAAGTTGTGCTTGATCTCACTCAACTTTCCTCTGTTCATCATTCTTCATCAGGTATGTGTCGACTGTCTTCTCCTGCAGTAACTGATATGCTCTACAATAATTCTCATTGTGTCCCACTGATAGATCAAATTTGCAATATAGAATGGTTGGTGCACCTACTATTTTATGTAAATATAAACATTCTTCTGACCGATGTCCCATGGTTAGAAAAATTTGACACCTAGGAATACCTTGTGTATTTATTGGATTCAGTGTGCCTGATGCAAGATAGTTCGTTAAGGACGGAAATGAATATTTATGGTGGCCTTCATTTCTGCATTCTGTACACCAAATTTCCTCCTCTACTTCCTTCCCTTTCTTGATATCCTGAAGTTGTAACGTAATATTAGTAAGTTGTGACTGTATCTGCATCATTCCTACACCAGTTTCTTCGACTAGTGAAGCTTCTAATCTCATGGTGTGCTCAAGAGATTCACACTGTGATACAATCTTCTATTGCATCAAAGGAACACATATATGTGGTAGCATTGCTGCAATAAACCATTCTTTGTGCTGGGAATCTGACATTTGAAATCTTTAGCAATCAAAGTTTTGAATCTTTGGTCGAAGTCCCAAACAAACTTCATAGGAAAATGGTTAATATCTTTCAACTCTGTAATGCAATTGTGACTCATATTTAGGTTTCTTAAACTCATCTATCAATCTCGTATGGATTTGATCTAATTTTTTCTAAGGGATTCCTGCAAGAACCATATAGAATTTCATGTACCGGTCAAGCGCATTACCTCCAAGGATCATGATCATCTAGGAATTATTTATGGCCTGATATTGGACCTTTCGCATGGTCCATATAGCTTCACATAGAAACCAATGTTGATCAGGGTCCTCTAAACCATTCCCATTAAATATCGGTAACTTTGTATCATTTCTTTCCATTCTGTTTAATATTGGTATTGCCAAACTAGTAGAACTTCCCTAACTTCTATTTCCACTATTATTGTTAGTATGATTAACAAAACCACTAAGTGATGTGGTTTTAGACTTTACCTCAGGTTCTGGATATGTGAGTGGGGTCGCTGGTATGTCATAATCTTGATCTGGATCTGGTACCTCTTCTTCTTCTTTTTTAGATACAAGCTAGTATTCCTCTTCTTCGACGCAATATTCTCTATCGAGGTGCAATTCCAACTCGTATTTCTCTCTTTCAATCGCACTGCAACTTCCTCTCCTTGTCGCAGTCCTTCTTTTCTTTCCTGACCAAAATATTCTTCCACTCCTTAGGTGTCCAACTTCTATCTCAATCTTATTATCGAAAGGAAACATCTCAGCTTACTTTGATCCATTTTATTCAAATATTCCTTGCAACATTACCCGGGGTCTCCACACACACTATTTAATCCTCGAAATCCATTCTTAGGATCCCTTTTTTTTCACACACCAACAACTTAATCCACATTTTCAAAGATTTCAAATAGCAACCTCTAGGTCCTTGGAAGAACTCTCTTTTTGTTTCACTATATGACCTTATTGTGTCGACTGCAATTTCTATGATGTATCCCTCCAAAATACTATCAACCTAGAAGTCGACATACTTAGATATAATATCACTAACTCTTTTCAAAATCTAGATCAATTGAGGAATCCACTCTATAGTTTCTCTACCCTGAAAATTTTCTTCTGGGCCGCTAACTTTGACAACAACTCATGCAATACAATGGGAATTTCATTAAAGAAAATTTCATCGATGTATTTGTAAAGGTATCGTTCCAACCATTATGTCGGGCTTTGTCATGATCCTTTACTTTCGTTTCATGTGAAATCTAGTGCTTTATAATAAACCCAATATTGAATTTTGAGTTTTGTTGGGTAGCAAAACATATCCCTATCACAATGATTCATGGTCCCAACAACATAACCATTTGTTGGCGTGATTTATGTCGAAACAGGTTGAGATCCTTGTTCGTAAAAAAAACCCAAGATATCGACGAGACAAAGGAGATCTCCATCAGAAACACCTACGACGCAGATGAAGTTTCACTTGAGATATCTTATGGGAACTGCCAGAACCATATTTCTGTAGTTATGAGGGGGATTTCCTTATTACAACATTATCAAAACACTCGACCGAAACTAGGGAATAGAATTTTGTCTCATACATTCATTCAAGAATATAACCTATTGATCTATCGACATATATAACAATATGTAACATAAATAATTAACACACATTAACTATTATTCCATATAATCATAACATTAGATGTACGACATATATAGATGAGTTCATGGATCGATACATTCAAATCAACTTATTCATGATATATATTCATTCGGCATAAAAAAAACATAGATTAAAGACACATACACAAGGTTTAACGTGGAAACCCATCCCAGAAAACCACAAAGGTGCTCTTCATCTGGCATGAGAAATAGTTTATCACCTTTGGTTTGTGCACTCATCTTGTAGACTCTTCTTTTGATCTTCTTTACAATTCATGTATTCTTCTCTCCTCTCACACTCTATGGTTTCTACCGTCTATCTCTTTTCTTTCTCCTTTTATTTTTAGTATTAATCTTCGTTTATGAATATGTGATCCACACATAGATTGGATCGATTCCTTTATGCTTTTACAATTATTTCTTTCTTCCTTTTGGTCGTCTGCACACAGCTTGGATCGACAATTTTATAATATTTTTCACTTCTTGATTTAACCATCAATTGACTCTCAACTACCAGTCGATAGGTTGTATTTATAATTTAACCCTTCCCATTACATCTAAAAATAGGAACTATCGACCCAAATTAAAATCATGATTTATTCCCAAAAGCACACTATTAGCTTAAATATATTTTTACCAAAAATAGGTTGAACTCCTTGTCTCAACTTGGTTTCTTCCTCTTCTATCACGGCTTCTTCCATCGCGGTATTTTCTTATCTTGCAACCAGAATATTCATCTTTCTGAGCATCATTCTGGTTATCTTTCATCATCTTTTCCTAAGGGCCAACATCAGGTTTTAAGATGAACAATCGTACTACCATTTTAAGGTTGCTTCAGGACTAATGAGGGCTATTGTGGATGACTGGTTTATGACTGCCTTACTGCTATAGAGAGCCTAGAAATCCTCCTCAAGGCTACTACATTGTCTAGACCTCAAAACACTTGTTTTTCATCACCTTTCATATGCTGACATATGACTTATTAACTGTTGTTTTGCTATATTTATCCTCTACTAAGGCTAGAACATGCCCAGAATGGCTCCTCATAGATGGAATGAATTTTTAGTCCACCAATAGGCCCTAGTATTGCAGAAACAACTATGGATAGTATTTCTCAAAGTACCAAAGTGCTTATTGAAGGTGGATATGAAAACATTTTCATACAAATGTTTGAAACCTCTCCAGAAGAATAATTACAAAAGACATACACTTTCTACTTGTCAACTATTGTTGGGTTAGTCATAGGAACACTTTATTTGTCGACTGAAAATATTTCTTTTTGCAGTGATAACCCTCTTTCTTACAAGGTAAATATTGATAAAATGGATTGGATTTTTTACAAGGTATGAACCCTTACTATTAGTTTTATCACAAGCAATTAAAAAAAAATCGTTGTCACAAAGGAAGCACCTAGAATATCTATACATTCAATGTCAATTTGTTTCTACTCTATAGGATCATGGTTCCCTCAGCTTTAAACAACTTGAATGTAATAGGGAAGCACCAAGTATACTATTTCTAACTAGAGTAGACAAAGAGAGGACTAAATGGAAAACCCATAAGTAGGATATGGGATTTTCAAAACACAACAACTAGAGTAGACAAAGAGATGACTAAAGGGAATGAACTAGACTACCATAAATTGAGAATATATATTTGGAAAACATTGATTCAAGTGGAAGGGTGAAAAACTCATGCCTTGGTCAATGGATGCAAATCGACAGTCCTAATCAATGTAATAATGGAATATTAATCAATATTTTCATTCCCATAGGGTGGTGGTCCTACTAACGACTATTTCAACTACATAAATCAACATCAACATTGGTGATATGTTGGTACCAAATCCAAGATGCATCAAGCTCATTAAGGTGTCATGATATTAAATTTTCTCCTTACCTTGTGGGCCTATGAGTGTATACCAAGGTCATGGGGTTCAAAAATTAGGTTGGCGATTCTAAATCACCTAACTAGTGCAACATGTTCATAATATTAGATAGTCAAAGGATCCCCATGCCAACACAATAAAAAAAATACCCTTGGCCCATCGAGAACCCAAATGTATTAAATTGAGCACATAGATCTGTGGAAAAACACACAACTCACAAAATAGATCACACAATTTACTCAGCAATTGAAGAATGAAACAGTGCAAAAATGGCTTTTAGCTTTGAATGCTTTCATTACTCAAAAAAGTAATCAGATAATAATTACAATGAAGTACAATGGCTTTAATAGCCACATGAAATTCGAATCCACATGAGGAAATTTGAATTGATAGACTCTACTTGAATGTAGGTAACTAAGACCTTGTCTAAATCACTATCGGAGGACTCAATAGTTAACTGACCTTGTCTAAACCATAACCGAAGTTCATGAGAGCTCTAAAACACAACTCAAGTGTTACATTCAGTGTTGACTAAGGCTAACTGACTGTGGTAGGTGAGAAATGCGCCCCTCCTAAGTGCAGTCATGTAAACCTAGCACTAACTGAATGTAGAGGACTAGAACTTAATGTAACTAACTGCTAACTTAGCTTGACTAATCATCAACTGAATTAAACTGACCTTGGTTGGTTTTGGCACTACCAGTGGATCCTAAATTGTAGGGATTGGTCTAGGAGGCTCCTAAAATGATGCAATCAAGTGCAATTAGTGGCAGTAAGCCTCAATTAGTGTTCCCCACACTTTAGTAACTGAAACATGTGTCCCAATTAGGCCAAGTGGACCCAATGGTGCTAATGAATAAAAATAGACTGGATGGACTCCTGATTTAGACATGACTCCTGATTTAGACATATGACCAAATTAGATAAGGGAGGATTAATAATCCTAACACCCCCCCCTAAATGCTAACTTGGACAATCTGTGGGCCCTAGTAACTAAGACCATAGGTCACCCATTACGTCAAGTAAAATAAAGTAACTACTTAATACAAGGAGCTGGGGCAAAAACCACATGGGAAAAAAGTCCCCCCTCTATCTAAGCAGGTATAATTAGGTCTCAAGTTTGAAAAACTTGAAAATATGTTGATGCAATCTTCATCTCTGTGAGGTAGCGAAGAAACATGCATTGTTTGTTGTGCACAGGTATTCTAGGGCCTGGCATGTAGACTTCTTCTTCTCCAAAAATGATGATGGAAGGAAGGAGGAATGTAACCTTTGTCTCTTGTTGAATGAAGAGGTGTATGATCATATCCATTCTTCTAAATGTAGTGAGACCGATTCCTTTCCATATAGCATCTTACAGGAGGTAAGATTGCATGGCATAGTGCAAGGTTCTTTCCTTTTTGAGTGTCAGGTGAGTTTCCAGTCATCTTCCTAGCTTCCAGTTTAGAAGTAGGGATTGAATCTAGATCTGAGTCACCCTGAATCTCAATCTCATAAACTGATAAAGATGGATCTGCAATACTAGTAGAAGCTATAAAAGAAGCAAATGCAATGATTTTACCTTCCCTTGCAAGTAGCTACTGAGAGTGCACTGGTTCTGAAGAAGGCATGAAATGTGAGAACTCATATGATTTTGAAGCATGATTTGTAGTACCATTTGCTATGATGCTCCCAATAGAGATATCTGTGATCTCCACTGATTCAGGACCAAATATCACTCGCTTTGGAGATCCAGTATGGGTCATCTGATAGACAGATAACAGGTTTGAAGCTAGGGAGGGAACAAATAGCACATCTTTGAACCTTCCATGTTCAAGCTTGACAAATCCCTTCCCTTTTGTTTTGACTTTACTGTTATTGCCCATCTGAATACTAGGACCATCAAAGGACTGAAAAGAAGAGAATGATTCTCTGGATGCAGCCATATGGTTGGAAGCTCCAGAATCAATGAGGAAGACATGTGCTGATGTGTAGCAAGCCTTCAGTGCATGGCCTTTCCTTTGGTATTATTATTCATCTTCTTCTTCTTCAGATTCATCCTTCCTTGTGCTAGTAGGTATAGAAATGTTATGTTTCTTCAAAAGAAGATCCATTTCATCAAGTTGTCTTCTCATACAAGAGCTTTCTGAATGAAATCCCCTTCCATAGTAAGAGCAGAGGACCTTGCCTTTGCCATTCTTCTTGCTTCTCTTCGAACTTGAAGGATCTTTTGACTGCTCTTTCTTCACAGGAGACTCATCTCTTTGCTTCCCTTTGTCACTCGACCTTATCTCCTCTTGCAACTAGAGCTAGATCTTTGGAAGATCGAATGATCCCCGTTTGGATCAATTTATCATTCTCAGAAATAAGAGATTGGATGAAGGCATTAAGAGTGGGCATATTCCAATTTGGAGTACTAGTGAGCCTTACTGTTTGGAAGGTGGATACAAAGAATGAGTAGTCTGCATTGAGCTTTGTGAGAATGGAAAGGATGAGTTGATATTCATCCTTCTCCACTTTGCATTGTTTCAACTGATATATCAGGTTCTTGAACTTTGTGAAGAATTCATTCAGTGATTCAAAGTTGGATGGATTAAGAGTGATCGGATCATTTTCTAGCTGGTGGATCATCATCTCATCCTGCTTATCAAATAAGGAGGCAAGCTTGTCCCAAACCTCCTTACGAGTCTTCAATCCTCAGATGTGGAATCAAAGATCTCTAGAGACTAAGGAGAGCAAGTGTCCATGGGCTTCATCAAGCCTGTTCAAGTACTTTTCTTTGTCATTATCTGAAGCTGGCACTACCTCTGTTTCTTCTATGAGTCTAAAGAGCTGCTTGGTGTGAAGCATTACCACCATGTCTTCCTTCCATTGGTGATATTTGAAGGGAGTGAGAGGCTCTACTAGATGAGCCATTTTGAATGCAGTAAGAAGGACTGAGCTGCTGTAGCGAATGTAGTGAGAAGCAAGGGCTGCTTGCAGCGAATACTATAAGAAAAGTTGATAACCTGTCACACAATCAAACATACAAAGTAAGGTCGACAGTCTGCACTTTTGGAATTTCCTTCACACCCATCATAGTTGATCAAGTAATCTTGATCAACAATTTCCTAACTTGGGATATTAAGTGGTAAATTCTCTGCTTCTGGTGCAGTACTGGAAGGAGCAATTTGCTCAAAAAATGATCTAGCTAGAGATATGAGGAGGAGAGGTGTCTTATCAGTCGAGGCTCTGATACCATATTAAATTGAGCACATAGATCTGTGGAAAAACACACAACTCACAAAATAGATCACACAATTTACTCAGCAATTGAAGAATGAAACAATGCAAAAATGGCTTGCAGCTGTGAATGCTTTCATTAATAAAAAAAGTAATCAGATAATAATTACAATGAAGTACAATGGATTTAATAGCCACATGAAAATCGAATCCACATGAAGAAATTTGAATTGATAGACTCTACTTGACTGTAGGTAACTAAGACCTTGTCTAAATCACTATCGGAGGACTCAATAGTTAACTAACCTTGTCTAAACCATAACCGGAGTTCATCGAAGCTTTAAAACACAACTCAAGTGTTACATTCAGTGTTGAATAAGGTTAACTGACTGTGGTAGGTGAGAAATGTGCCCCTCCTGAGTGCATTCATGTAAACCTAGCGCTAACTGAATGTAGAGGACTAGAACTGAATGTAACTAACTCCTAACTTAGCTTGACTAGTCATCAACTAAATTGAATTGACCTTGGTTGGTTTCAGCACTTTGAGTGGCTCCTAAATTGTAGGTATTGGTCTAGTAGGCTCCTAAATTGATGCAATCAAGTGCAATCAGTGGCAGTAAGCCTCAATTAGTGTTCCCCACACTTTAGTAACTGAAACATGTTCCCCAATTAGGCCAAGTGGACCCAATGGTGCTAATGACTAAAAATAGACTGGATGGACTCCAGATGTAGACATGACTCCTGATTTAGACATATGACCAAATTGGACAAGGGAGGATTAATAATCCTAACAAAATGTGCCTACACATTCCATGAATATGAGAGGTAAGCATAGGCCTTTCAATGCGACATCGAATTAAACATGCGCATAATGTCAACCACAATTGGAATTCTCACAAAACCTTTTTGAACTATGTTGATAATAATTAGTATTACGCCCATGCTTATAATGGGTAAATGTTCAAGCTTGTGATAATGTACACATGCAAATGGACCTCATATGCAAAACAAAAAATAATATCAAAATTTAATCAACATATAGAAAGGTCTTCTTAATTTCTCGCCATGAGTTGTTAACTACTAAATATCATAAGGAATCATACATGTCTTTCATTCATTATGTATTTTCTACTCATAAAATGATAATAAGTTCAGGTAAGAAGATAACAAGTAAAGATGCCAAGATAACAAGTAAAGGTGTAAAGATAACAAGTTAAGGTGGAAACCTAGTTAAAGTGATAAATCACCATAATCATCTTCATTTCCACCAGGATCATAATATCGGCCATCACTCATGTATGCATATGTTTGATTTTCATTCGCGCCCTCCCCTATGATGTGTAATACTACATTTTCTCTCTCAATCTCTTTGTTGAGAATCAAAGTCTCTTCTTCAAACAATCTATCCTCATCTTTATCCACTTCTTCGAATGTTTATTTTAAATTATCATATTCAAAATCAACCATTATATTGACAACATCCATGAATTTTTCGTTTCGAATGAAACTCTATTTGAATAACATACAACCATTCTAGGATTCTTATATCATCAAGCAGAAACAATTGGTTAATTTGGATAGGGGAAATATACGACTCATTGGTCTTTGATAAAAATTGTCGTGTATTTGAACGTACAAATCCATACTAGTCATGGTGTACTATCATTGGTTTGATCCACTTACATTTTAATAATATAGGACTATGTTCACCAAATTCAACTTGAATAATCTCTTAGATGAATCCAATATAAAATTTCTTCTTAGTGTCATGATAAAATTCAACACTAACAACACAATCACAATTTCCCTTTCCCTTGTCATTTTCTTCCACTCTTAAATAGCTACCATTGGCCCACATTCCAGTAAAACACCAAGCCCATAAATGTGGAAGATGTGAAATCTCAATTTCCTTTGATGTTATATCTTCACCTTGTTCTTATACATCACAACTTGCATCATGAATCTATTCTTCAAATTTGAGAAAATAATCATGCCCTCCAATCAAATAATGATGTCTACGATTTTGAGTTGGAGGACGTTGAATCCATTTTTCTTTCTCTTCTTCGTATTTTCTACATAGAATATGAATGCACAAGATAGTCAGATTAATAATATAAATGTGTAAATGCAATTGGATAAATAAATTATTGTGTAAAAATTATTTTTACCTATGCCACTTATCAAACGAAGAAGTGTTTTGAAGAAAATAGGCATGTATTACACCTATTTCTTCATGCGATAGCTTGAAGCGGCGTCCATTGCCTTATAATAATTCACCTACAACTCTCTCCTCGTTGTCATCATCCCATACACGTCGAATGACATTTTCAAAATATTTCATATATTATATTCAAAATACCATGGTATCTTGCATTGAATATCCCTCGTACATGCTACCTTCATGTTTTTCCCTAGTACATACACATGTTTCCAAAACCTTCATATATCGTTCTATAGGATACATCCATGTCGTTCTTACTGGGCCACTATGCTCTATTTCATATTGTAGATGCATCAAAAGATGCATAGAAATGTTAAATATTGTTGGTGGAAATTCTCGTTCCAATGGACAAAAGACTTCAACAACCTCCTTCCTCAAACTATCAAAGTTCCAAGGATATAATACATGTTAACTCATTCTCTTTAATATTAGGCCCAATCTTATAATTTCCAATCTTGGCCCCTTTTCCAAATTTGATATATTGACCACAATTAGGTAAAATATTCTCGATTATGACATGATAGTCATGGGTCTTGAGGCATCTTAAGTTATTAATGTCAGTTTGGATTCTAATACTACTACTTACATATCTAGTTGGAAAGCAAGTCTATGAAATCAACTTCAAGAATTGTCCACATTGTTCCTTTTCCCTTACATAAGTAGTGCTATTTTTTCTCTATTTTTCATCATATTTTTCAATCCAAAGATTTGGATGAATCTTTAGATGTTAAAATTTTTCACGTGATGCAATAGTATCCGAAGTGCCAAAAAGAGTTTCTATAATTGCATAGGCTATATTTTTTTTCAATATGCATAAATTTAATAGTATTCCTAATGGATATATCCTTAAATCACGGTGTCCTATATAATATGCACAATCATTTTACACCGCTTTCATTACATGGATCATATCTACCACCACAAACCCCACCACTTTCAATAAACAACATTCTTTTTGTCCATTCTCAATAATGTATTCAACTGGTATTGGCATGGTGCTTCACGATTCTCTTCCTGACCATTGAAACATGTTTTTTGTCGACAATATGGATGATCCATTTTAAGGTAAGCACCCCATAGTAAATACACTTACAATTTTTTTTTTAGTTCCTCAAAGAATATCTAAATTTGCAAGAAGGGCATCCATGGTATCCATCAACAGTGAGACTAGTCAATGTGTCAGATGCAGGAAAATCGTGAATTGTAAAAAATAATGAAGTTCTTAAAGTGAATTTGATTGAATGACCATCCCTTAAAAATTGAATTGCTTCAATTCATTTCCAGAATTCCATTAGCTCATCATATAATGGCTCTAAATAAACAACCATTGTCTCGAAAGTCACACTTTTCTTTTTTGGTATGATTAATTATATCATTAAGAAAATATGGCTTAGTTGATAACCATGGAAGCATGTTATAATTTATTAAAACAACTAGCATAGTTGACAATTTATTACTTTGATCTAAGAATGGATTCACCCCATCTAGAGCCACACCCAACCCTATATTATGAGGATCCTGGGAAAAATTAGGCCATCTATTATCAAATTCCATCCACGTCTGAGAATTGGGCCCATGTCGTTGTTTCCCATCAGTGCTCTTATTTTGGACATGACGTTGCATAAGTTCAGCAATGTCTCTGCACCTATACATTCCAAGTAGTCATGGGATTAGTGAAAAGTGGTGAAGAACCTTTCTAGGAACCACAACTAATTTCAACCTTGGTCTATACCTTTCTTCTTCACATTTCGTACATCTAGTCTCACTTGAATTATTTTTCCGAAATATACACAACCATTCACACATGTGTGGATGTTTTCATACCTTAAGCCTAGCTTAGTTATTTGGTTTTTACATTGACTTCATTTTGTTAGCAATGTGGATTCAAGTGGTGACAATTGACTTACTAATTCCAATAACTCATCTACACTCTCATTTGTCCAACCATGCACCACTTGCAAGTAAAAAACTTAAAGGTTTTTTTTTTTAAATGACTTAACTTGCAATTAACATACACAGGTTTTAAAGCATCCCCCATAAACTTGGCCCAACCATCGTTTACATCCTCATTCAACCTTCTGTCAACTTCAAACCCTTTGTGTAGCATTGTTTCCTCTGCATCTATGTTTCATGCCTCTTCATCTATATTTGGCTCCTCTTCATCTATCACACTACATAATTGTATCATATCTTCATAATAATTGTGATTCCAAGGGATTCTACCACTATGTCCATGTCTTATCATATGTCAAAAAATTACACTTATGTTTCTCACCTTTCCACCAAGACAACCTTTACAAGGACATGGATAACTGTGTGCTTCTCCTTCATTGTCTATTCTCTCATCATATGCATGGTATTGATTCATTGTCAACCTTCGACGTTGATCCATATTTGATGTTATATAGTTCAATATTAATGACCCAATATATTAAATAACAAATGTCAAATAATCTAGATATATAAGGGCACAAATCAGCTACATTGGTGTTAACAATATCAACTTGACAAGGAACTAAGATGAAAGCACTCAATTTGATGATAGGATGAATTGAGGGATCAAATGCAAAAGAAAGAAGAAAACTATGCATTGTTTCTCGATTATCTTTCAGTATTGTCTTAACTATACTTATCATGAATTCTCTCAAACATGAAAAGAAACTTATCATAAATATTGGGTAATACTTATTATGGATGCTCATTTTGATGGAGTCTGTAATAATACATGCTGCAAAATGAGAAATAATAATATATGTTCTCTTTGTTCTTGCAGGAGATCGCTTTCTTAGAAAGAAAGACATGGACAGATTCCCTAGTCAACAAGCAAGGGGGATACTAGTTCCTTTTGCATGCATGAAAGTATGTAGATTTAGGTGATTTTAGTGCTTCAAGTGAGAAGAACAAGGGTGATATTGTATAACTTGTTTCAAGTATATACCAATGCATCTACAATGAGTAGTTGTTGGAATTTTTGAGGATTCATTTGAACAAATTCATCTTGAGATAGCCCCATTTATTTTCTGAGTTTAAACAAAGTCATATTGATATAGCCCCGCCTCTTTTCAAAGAAATAGAACAAATAAAAATGGAAATAAAAGACCTTAAAACTATACCAAAAAGCAGGTTCCAATACCATGCTTTGATGCCATGTGTTACCCCCATATTGCATGGGTGTTCAAGTGAGGTTATACAAGAAATTATCAATGCTCAAACAATGTTGTTGATCCTAATGCATAAAATTTAAATATGTTGTTAGAACTCAGAATTGCACCCTAGGTTGTGGAGGGTAAATCCCAAGGTAACATCAGAACCAATTTAAGGAAGGGAGTTGGATTCTTCCTTTCTAGAGAGGGATCTCTCACATATTTATATAGGGCCATATATAAAAACAAAAAAAAATTCAGATTGTATTTGTGGTTGAAACAGAGCAATCACACATTGGGATATGGAGTCAACACATGGTCATGAATCACATAGTTGTTATAGGAGAAATTCTATAAAGGCAAGGAAGCACTCGGTTACAATCAAATCGCTATTGGTCTAGTGATAAAGAAGAAGGAATGATAGTCCACCAATACAGAGCATCGAGGAGATGAATTCTGCATCAACTTTGGTAAGAAAGATTGGTGAATACCTGAAAACAATAGCTAGAGAATAAAAATATGAATTCTGAACTATTATACACTCATTTTAGATATGAAGAAAACATAATGGAAAGTTAAACAGGAATACATGCACACAAGAATGGAAAATATAGATTGTAACTATGATATACACATGAATCTTTGCAATAACAAACCAACATTTGGCTCTGTAAATTCATTATTAAGGGTAGATCTCAAAATACATAACCCTGAACCTCACAGGTTCCAACCCTAATATCCTCTATTGAGGGTATATTTATAGTGTCATAGGCTTCCAATACCAACCTCGAAATAGAGCCAAATTCAATTACATGTAGAAATCAAAATCTTAACAAATTCCATGATCTGGCAGATTCACCATGATCATAAAGAAAATAGGAAAGCATGATGCGATGCACATGATGGATTAATTAGGGAAATTTGAAAGTAGGGGCTTATATCGCTTGATGAAAATGATTGGTCAAAGGATTTCTGATGACCTACAATAGCTTCAATATTCCTTGCACCTTCAATCATAGAAACAATCTCTAGTCGTAGATCTGAACTTGCTTGGATCTTGACCGTTCATTCTTGTCCCATCGTGCTCCATACAATGAATTTTGTGACTTTGATTTTTGAGTACGATATCCAATAGGGATATGACATGTCATTCAATCACATTTCTCATCTCATAGGCACTCCACAACTCTGAGTGCGTAGGTTCATCAAACGAAATCAACGTTCGTCGTAGATCTGAGATCAAAGTGATCTGGGACGTTGAAAGATGCGGGCCTACCTGTTTTCACATATTGGTAAGTCTTCTTACCTTATGCACATGTTCCTATTTTTGACACCATTGATATCAGACATGAAATTTCCCCACCATTGATCTGAGGTTTGCGGAAAACGAAAAACGAGCTTCTACTTTTCCTCGACCAAAATCTCATGTCTTCCACTTTCCAATGTTTTCCTTTCCACCCTTTTCTTTTCACACCGTTGATCTTGTGTGGGATCCCCCTGAACCATAGATCTTGCAGATCGTGAAAAGTGGGACTTCAAATTTTTACGACCAAATTCTTATGTTTTGCAGCTTTCCAATCTCTGCCCTCTGCTCTCTTTTGAACCGTTGATCTTCGCGGTAACTCCCTGGACCGTCTATCTGGCAGATCGTGGAATGCAAAACTTCAACCTTTCACGAACAAATCCTTTGGTATTTCCTCTTTTCAATCTCCGCCCCTCTTCTCTTTTCTGAACCGTTGATCTTTGGCAGAAGCGCTCAGAGCCATCAAATCTTCAGACTCCAAAAAACAGAAATCAGGATTTTAACTTCTTTGAAGTTCGATTTTGGTCTTTTTGCTCCTGCATTTTTCTGGACTGTTGATTTATGGGGAAGTCTTCCCTGACCGTCAAATCTCAGACTTTGGAAAATTGAAGGAAGATTTATGAGTTTTTATAACCAATTTTTTATCTCTTCCACTCTCGACTTTCCTTGGTAGGAAATGAGTTATTGGCCTTTGATCTTGTCTGCTATGCATCCACATCGTTCATTTGTTGTCACCATTTAACCTAGAGTGGATTTCTTCATTATTATTCATTAGCAAAGATGAAAATGGTAATTTTTCAACTGTTTTGTATTCCCAACTTAGAAATGATCCTTTGAAAAACTTGCAGAATCTCATTAGCATTCATCGGGTTCATATGATAAGGGAATTTTCTAACCTTATTTCTCCATTTAATTTACAAATCCCTTATCAATTGTGTAGCCCAAACATGGTGCTAACAAATGGCTCCAACTTGGGATGTTATCCTCCCTGCAAGGTAGCAAAGAACCCCATAGACCAGGTGCCAAATCCATTGGGATGCTCCCAAGGTTTCTTGAAATTCCCAACATGCCCTAAAAGCAAAAACTAAACTGATGTTGAAACCAATTGAAAAGTTACTGAAATAAATGCTCTCCATGTCGATCTTATTCATACCTACCTACCCTACTTACTAAGCATTAATGCTCATCCACGTAACTTCTGACTTCCAGTGAAGCCAATCAAGCAAATGATCCCATAAACCAATTTCATCTTCATGCTTGATCAAAAACAAAGATGAAAGACTTAATGGAAAAAGGTTATGATAAAGAAATTGATTTTTACTGTAAAGACATAACCAACCATTACCACTGCAAAGCTTCTCCATGTATTCTGCCATTGAATCATGAAAACCTACAAAATTTTATGTTATTTGATTGCCATGACAAGGCTGATCCAACTGCAACTCCTCTAGCACGCTGCCAAAAGGTTCTTCAAGAAAACCATGCAAAGAATGCTCCTGACATTTTTCAAATGAGACATCAACTTCCTCATCTAAGGTCTCAAAATTTAAAACCTGATTCCTTTCAAGTATTTCAAAGGAAATATCATCGTGTTCTTTAATAGAATTAAGCAAAATAATTTCTGAATTTGAAAAAAGAAAGAAACATCCCATTTAGATTCCTCCCCTTCTTCAAAAAAATCGGGTGACATGCACTCTTCGTGACATTTTGAATTGGAAAAACATGAAGATACATCCCATTTAGTACCCTCATATTCTTGGTGATCCAATCCATTATTGTAGTCTTCTTATTGAGGTGTATGTTTTTCTCACTCCTCCTCATGTATTCGAACCATTCCATCGTTGTTCACTCACTCTACCATTTTAGAGATATCTGGACTGCTCATGCACGATGTGCATTCACCAGTGTTGCAGAATCATGGTTTTTTTTCTGTGATTGTCCATCCCTGATCTCGTCATCGTGTTGGTTCACTTCCTGAAACCGTAGAACCAATTATTTGCAATTATTTTCCATTGTCGATGAAGAGAGAATGGTTTTGTGGTTCAAACTGTTTGATTTCACTCTCCTGAGTCGCGGAAGGAGTTTCTGCACTGGGTTTCTCTGTTACATAGTGAGGAAGCCTGTTTTGCTGGTCTACAATATGACTATTATGTTGTGCACCCTAGTTTTGGGTATCATTGGTATGTAAGATTGAGGAGTGGAAGAGAAGAGGAATGGATTTGTAACCTAGTGCAGAAAGGAACCTCAGGAAAAGATAAGAGTGGCTGGTAGATCCTTACTGCATGCCTTGAAGAGCACTAGAAGGGAGGCATATCCTGAAGGATTGTTGAGCAAAGAAAGGGATTCTACCTTGTGTTAGGATGCAATTAATGTGGATTCCAAGATAGATAGATATTCTAGAGGTTTCCTCAGCTCTTGAGTGAGCCGCTAGTCTAGTCATGTTACCTTTCCACTGCTTGAGCAGCCTGTAAACCCAAAGGAGATTGGCTTGGCCTTGGGGCCAGTTAACCCAATTGGATCTTGGTTTGGCTGAGTCTTGTTTTGTTTTGACCTTATGTGTAATCCTTGTATGGATATTCTCATAAGTCCGCAATGGAGGCAGAAGGGGGGATAAAGAAGTTTTATCAAAGTAGAATGTGGGATTTCCAACTTCCGGGATCCTCCAGCGAAAGGTAGAAGGCGGAAGATGGAAATCTGGGAAAAGGTTAAGGTAAAGATTTGGTCTTCTAGCTCTCGAGTTCCTCATTGGAGGGAGGAAAGGGGGAATGCAAAAGGTGAGAATAAGGATATACGTTTCGTCATTTGATAGTTTTCTAAATTTCGAGTTCCAAAGTATGAAAGGAGGAAGGCGGAACGATGGTTGAAAGACTCCATCGAAATTTAATGTTCTGATTTCTGAAGTCCGAGGTCAGAAGGTAGAAGTTGGAAGGACAGAGACAAGTTAATTCGAAGGTGTAATTTTCTCGGTTTTCTAGTTTCATAGCGGAGGGGTGGAAGAAGGAAGGCGAGAGAATGAAAGTTGATCAAGATCGAGTATTAATTATACCTGATCCAAGTTTGACAGTGAAAAGGTGAAAGGTGAAAAGTGGAAGTGCGGAGGTGTGGAAGGCAGAAGTTGAATCTTTCGCTTCGTCAAAATGTTGAAGTTCTGATTTCCAAGTTCTAGAGGCCAGAAGGTGGAAAGCGGAGGTACAGAAGGCAGAAGTTGAATCTTTTGCTTTGTCGAAATGTGGAGGTTCTGATTTCCAAGTTCTGAAGGCAGAAGGAAGAAGTGAGGAAGGCCAAAGTTATACCATTCACTTCATCGAAACCTTGAGGTTCCAATTCCCGAGTTCCAAGGTCGGCAGTGCAGAAGAAAAAGTGCAGAACGGGAAAGGTTAGTTTGGAAATGGCCATTTTGTATGTAGAATAATAATAGAAGGGCGGATTGACTAGTATAGTGGTTCTAATCTTGAGATGAAGGTTGGAGAATAGGTTAACGTCCATACCCAATGTTTATCATAAGAACAAATAGGTTCTTAAGCAATGTTTTTTACTTATCAGTATTATGGGGTATGGGGACGTGACAATGTGGTATCAGAGCTAATGGTTTCAATATTGGGCCTAAATGGGCCATGTGAATAGTTTCCAGAAATATTGGTTGCAGCATTTTAGCTAACTGTGTTTTTAATTTTTGAAAATGATCATGTATCTAACAAACATGTATGTTAACACATTTTTTGCAGAGTCATAGTGCAGATTAAAAAGGTGGGTTTTTAGTTCAATCCATGATAATACAACGGGTATGATGTACAATATCCCCATGGGTATGAAGAATATGTTATGTGTGAGAACGTTAGAGTTGGAAATGATGAAACCGAGTCTAATGGAAGGAGATATCAGGATACCCCTCCATATTTTGCAGCCACCATGAGAAGCCTAAGGGTGGAAATGAAGAGTTACATAGAAGACAATGAAAAATTGGTCAAGGATTAAGAATATCAAAATCAGATGAACGCAGCCATGCTGTAGATTTTAACAGACTTAAAAAGAAAGATGGACTCTGGGCATGGGACAGTAAATCCAAAAGGAAGTAAGAGCAACAATAGAAGAAGGAAAAGGACTTCTAGTGGGTCATCTGACTCAGAAGTATCCATTGGGGGTTCAATATCTTCTTCTCACAAGAGCAAGAGAAAGAGGCACCACATGAATAGCTCTCGAGATGAATTTAAGAAGGATAAACCTCCTACCTTTAATTGTGAGATAAATATTGGTCAAGAAGCTGAAGCTTGGCTTCTTAGGATGAGGAAGTATTTCCAAGTCCATGACTATTCAGGAAACATGAAGGTAGGGGTTGCCATATTCAATCTGAATGGAAGAGAATCCATTTGGTGGGAGTACCTTAGACAAGTAAAGAAGATCAATGAAAGAATAATTAAGTGGAAACAATTCAATAAGTATTTCAAGCAGAAATACCTCTCTAACAGGTATTATGATGACAAAATTAAGGAGTTTCATGAGCTGAGATTGGGACAAATGACAATGGAAGAATATGACAATAAGTCCTTGGAGTTGTTAATATATGTCAGGTAAATCAAATATGAGAAGGTGAATTTCCAGCATTTCTAAGTATATTGCCTCAGTCTTACAAAGAACGAATTGAGTTTGATGAGCCTAGAACTCTGGAAGAGGCTGTCAGAAAGGCCAGGTACTATTATGACCAAAACAAAGGCCATCTTGATCATCATAAGGTTTGGAAGGAAAAGAAGAATGAGAAGTTTGAACAGAGAAAGAAAGGATTCAAACCTTCCAACTTCAGGAACCAACAACAAAGGAAACCATCATAGATTATAAATCACCCATCCAAAGTGATGGGGGAAAAGCCAAGGGATCCTAAATAAATCAGGGAACCCCTCCAATGTTGGAGGTGTGGACGAACCCACACACGCGGGAACTGTCCTCATGAGGAAGGGTATGTAAAGGCAGCTTACAATGTCTAGGAATATGAAACTGTTGGTCAGGTGGCAAGGATAGTCCCTAGGATTTATGCAGCATTAGAGGACCGCCAAGAATATCACCAATCAACTATGGTTGAGGTTGCAAGTAAGATTATTGGGAAATATGTTTTTGTTTTGATAGACTCTAGTTCTACGCATAGTTATATTACCCCTAGGATTGTTGAAGTTTGTGCTTTTACGAAGATCAAGCATAGTAAGTCATGGTTAGTTCAACTAGCCATTGGGACCAAGAGGAATGTCAGCGAGATTGTAGAAAAATGTCCATTAGAGATGAATGGGTTAGTGACTTATGCAGATATGAATGTTCTACCACTTGGTTCCTATGACGTTCTTATTGGAATGGATTGGTTAGAATCTCACAGGTTAAAGCTTGACTGTTACAATAAGACTTTTGAATGCATGGATGAAGAAGGACACCCAAGGGTGATAAGAGGCATTCCAAAAGTGGTTTCTGTTAGGCAGATTTAAACCATGCAACTGAAGAATTTATGTAGGAAAGGTTGTTGTCATGTCCCCAACCCTCAGCCCGGCGTAGAGGACGCGACTGACATACATAATCCCAGGAAAACTACTACGCCCCATGAACAACTTAATAAAAATGCAGTGAAATAAAAACATACATGTGCAGATGTGTAATTCATCAAACATATAGTGAAAGCAAAATGCATCCATTCACACAATAAGAATTCATTATGTTCATTCATAAAATAATACAATTACAAGGATTTAAGCACAATAATACTTATATTCAGGAAAACTTGTCCTGCAACCAGCTACATCGCTGCAACATTCCACCCAACCATAGTCCAGTGTGCTCATCAATCTCTCAGCAACACTGCCACCCCTGAGCTGGGCATGATTCCACAAGGAGTAAAGGGAAACTAGCAGGCTCACATGTAGCCAAGGATACACAACTCAGCCAAGCCAACACGGTTGGGTTTATCAGGCCAAGGTTACACAACACTACATAGCCAAGCCAAAAAATTTGGATTTATCAAGCTATCAGGAGTTGGAAATGTTGGTTGCTAAGCTAGTGGCGTCACTGAAGAGCTAAGGACACCTACATCAGAGCTAGCATGACTTCTAAGACATCCACACACACCCAACACAAGGAATCATCCTTTTCTCTGCTACATTGTCCCTTAGGCCATGACTTCCCTTCCAGTTCTATTTAGGGGGTGTAGAGAATAAAGCTAGCCCTCTATCTCTATCGGTGAGGCTCTTGTACACACTATATTTATCAAGCACACTCAGGCTCCATTTCCACTCCCAAACAGTCCAAATACCAACCACTGTGCCCACACACAGGCCAAACACAACAAGTCACAGCTCTAGGATTTAAGGGAAACACCACAGAGCAAAACTAGATTGGGTAATACATAGCTCAAACCAAGTAGAATGACTCCAGATCCTTTCTTGGCCCTATCGTGGAAAAAACAACTCAACAACAACCCACATCAACCAAAATTCATGGGGAAACCAGCAGTGATCTATCAGCTATGTGAGGGGAAGAATAAAACCTGTGTGAAGGTAGATTCACCTACACGTACCCATAATCGTGAAGGGTAATTACACACACAGTCATTCGAGGAAAGGATAACTGAACCAGTCGTGAAGGAAAAAATGCGAATGCCTACCTGTGCTGGAGAGAAAAACCAACGCCCCTCGTGAGTGTCGAATTCCCTCCCTTGGTGGAGTATGGATGTGGTCAAAGGACTGATAGTCCTACCAACCACATGACTTCCCATGCACACGTTCCCCCAAGGGTAATAACTACCCAACCAACTACTGCAGAATTAAAATGGTTGGTGGATGAGACAAAGGAAAAAGGGTGAGTAAGAAAAACAAGATGTTTGACATCTAGATGGGTTTATCAATTGACACTTGGATATTCCCCATTGGCTCCCAAGGGTTAGACATTCCCCCCCCTTAACCTTAGGAAATCATGCCCTTTTCATTTTTGTTGCATCGATATAGTTGGTTGTGGGTCTTTTAATTAATTTTGCATATGTACATGGTGTCCAACATTATAATGTTCCTGGTTAGCACAAAATACCATTTTCATCACTGAAACATATTACGATAATCAATGGTGGGGAATTTTCCTATAGCTCCACACCATCATCCATTACAATATATACATCATATACATTTAATGCAAACAGGGTCAAACTCAGGGTGTTACAGTTGCTAGTTATATGCAGTCCATGTTTTGGAGGTAGCAAAGAATGAAACTCCTAGTTTGGAGGATTTTCATGTGTTACAGGAATTCATGGATGTTTTTCCTGATGATTTTTCGGGACTTCCTCCAAAGAGGGATATTTATTTTACCATTGACCTTGTGCTAGGAGTAGCACCAGTATCTAAGGCACCCTACAGGATGAGCACACTAGAGTTGTTAGAGTTGAATATGCAACTTTAGGAATTGTTGGAGAAAATGTATATCAGGTCGAGTGTGTCTCCTTGGGGAGAACCAGTTCTGTTTGTAAAGAATAAAGATGGTACACTTAGATTGTGTATTGATTACAGACAGTTGAATAAAGTCATAGTGAATAACAAGTATCCTTTACCTCGAATTGATGATGTTTTTGATCAAATGATAGGGGAAAAGGTATTCTCCAAGATTGAATTGAGGTCTTCTTATCATCAGGTAAGAATCAAGGATGAATACATTCATAAGAAAACCTTTAGAACAAGGTATGGACACTATGAGTTTGTAGTGGTGCCATTTGGTCTCACAAATGCACCAGCTACATTTATGTTCCTTATGAATAGTGTTTTCAGTAGGTATTTGGACAAGTTTGTTCTTATCTTCCTTGATGACATTCTTATCTATTCTAAGAATGAGGAAGAGCATCCAGAACACCTAAGGATTGTTTGAAATTGTTGAGGGAGCATAAGTTGTGTGACAAGTTGAGTAAGTGTGACTTCTATAAATATAGAATTCATTACTTTGGCCATATCATATCAGATGAAGGCATATCTATGGACCCTGAAAATATTGAGGCCATCATGAATTGGCCAACTCCAAGGAATGTGACAGATGTAAGGTCTTTTATGGGACTTGCAGGATATTATAGGAGATTCATTGAAGGATTCTCCAAGTTTTCACATCCTATCACTTCTTTACAAAGGAAGGGGATGAGATTTGAATGGAAACCTAAATGTGAGGGAAGCTTCCACCAGTTGAAGAATCTTCTCACAAGTGCACCCATTCTGAAAATTGCAGACCCAGAAAAGGACTTTGTGGTGTGCACTAATGCATGTGGTCAAGGACTTGGAGGAGTATTTATGCAAGACAACCATGTGGTATCTTATAACTCTAGAAAGTTAAAATATCATGAGAAGAATTATGCCACTAATGACTTAGAAATTGCAACCATAGTAGATTCTCTCAATATGTGGAGGCATTACTTAATGGGCAGAAAATTTGAGTTAAAGATAGACCATTGTGGTCTGAAATATTTATTTGATCAACTAACAATAAATACTAGACAAGCTAGATGGCTGGAGATTTTATGTGAGTTTGATTTTGAAATCAAGCACATAAAGGGGAACGAGAATAAAGTGGTTGATGCACTTAGTAGGAAAGAGCATGAAAGGTAGGTGGCATATCTTAGTATTTTCCAATCAGATTTGAGACATCTAATTGTGAATCATACTGCTGAAGATGAGTTGTCTATGCAGGTCAAGGATAAATTGCAGCACCAAAATATTGGTAAGAGATATGTGGGATATAAATTGGAAGAAGATGGGATTCTTACCTACAAGAACAAAATTTATATTCCACATGTAGCATATTTGAGAAGAGTTGTTATGGATGAGATCCATCAAGCTCCATATTCTATTCGCCCAGGATATCAGAAGAGAATTGCTACCCAAAAAGCAGTATTTTTGGCCAGGAATGAAAAAGGATATTACTCAATACATTTCAAGGTGCATGAAATTTCAGTATGTGAAGGTTGAGCATCAACACCCAGCAGGTTTGTTGTATCCTTTTCCAATTCTAGAATGGAAATGGGAAGTTATTTCCATGGACTTCATTATGGGTTTTCCAATGACTTGGAGACAACATGATTCTATCATGGTTGTGTTGAATAAGTTGAAAAAGGAAACACATTTTATACTTGTTAAGTCCACACATAAGACTGATGACATTGCAAAAATATTCATGAAGAATATTTTCATGTTGCATGGATTTCCTAAGACAATAGTGTCCTACAGGGATTCCAAGTTCACTTCCAAGTTTTGGAAGGGGTTGTTTGTAGATTTGGGTACAAAGCTCAATTTCAACACTGCTTACCATCCTCTGATTGATGGTCAGATAGAGAAGGTGAATCAAGTGATGGAATACATGTTTCGCATGTATGTGATGGACAAGCCAACGAAGTGGGAAGACTACTTACACTTGGTAGAATTTGCATACAACAATGGACATAAATCCTCCTTGGGGATGGGCCCATATGAAGCTTTGTATGGAAGAAGGTGTAGGACACCCGTGACTTGGGATAATCATGTGAACATCTTTGTTCTTGGGCCAGAATTGATCAAGGATATGGAGAAAGAGGTTAAAAATATCAAGCATAATCTGAAGGCAGCCCAGGACAGACATAAGAGATATTTTGATAAGCATAGAGTGCACAGAGAATTGTGTGTTGGGGATCATGTGTATCTAAGAGTGAGGGAAAAGAAGAGTTCTTTGAAGCTTCGAAGTTGTGCTAAGTTGTACCCTAGATATTGTGGGCCTTTTGAAGTGCTTGAAAGAATAGGTTCAGTTGCATATAGACTTGCATTTCCTACTAGCACTAGATCTCATGATGTTTTTCATGTTTCTTTGCTTAAGAAATATGTACATGACCCTAACCATGTGATTAATTGGGATGTGATTTAGGTGGAACTCAAGGGAGAGTTCCCAATCGATCCAATGTGCATCCTCAATAGGAAGGTCACCATGCTCCAGAATTGAGCCATAGGGCAGGTAAAGGTGCAATGGGAGCAATATGGTCCTGAAGAGGTTACCTAGGAGCTAGAGGATGCCATGCGATTGGAGCATCCATTTTTGTTCAATTATGCAAAGCACTAAGGATAATGCCAGTGTAGCATTTTTTTTCAATTTTGTATACACTAAGGACAATGCTAATTGAAGGGGGAGGGGAATGTAACACCCCGGTTTTGGCCCCATGATATTTTAATTATACATGATGTATATATTGTATGAATCATGGCAAGGAGCTTAAGGCCAAGGCCCTGATATTGATGGATGTTTTGTAAATAGGTGATCAAGCTAATGCCCATGGTTGTGGTGTTGGTTATGCACTGCATGTTTTGGTATATCATGTAAATGCACAATTTAATAAAATACCTTAGATAGCTATGGAACTGTAACATGAAATATATGGGCACATGATTTCACAAGGGATAGGGTGGGGGAGTTGGTCAAACCTCTAAGCATGTAGGGTTAAGCCAAATGTCATTGAGAAAACCATTGAACCTCAGCTACCCTTTCGGTCCCTTCACTTAATCATTAATTCCTTCCAAAAATTAGATGAGGTAGTTAATGCCTGGGGCAGTGCAAGGCATGGAAAACTATAGTCTGCGTAGGCCTGCATCCTAGGGGAAGCCACACTTTTGCTTCTGTAGGAAGCAAGCATGTGATGTGCACCCAGTTCATCAGAGGAGGTCGCTTTTGGGTTTTGCTCACTCCTCCTCATGAATTCGAACCATTCCATTGTTGTTCACTCACTCTACTATTTTCAAGCTCTCCATACTGCTCATACGCATTGTGCATTCACCTGTGTTGAAGAATTGTGGTTTTTTTCTATGATTGTCTATCCCTAATCCCATTGTCATTTTGGTTCACTGCCTGAAACTGTAGAACCAGTTATCTACAAGTATTTTCATTTGTCAATGAAGAGAGAAAGGGTTCATGGTTCAGATGGTTCGATTTCACTCTCATGAGTCACGAAAGGCATTTGTACGATGGGTTTCTCTGTTACAAAGTGAGGAAGCATGTTTTGTTGGTCTACAATGTGGTTTTTGTGTTGTGCACCCTGGTTTTTGGTCTGATTGGTATTCAAGACTTAGGAGTGGAAGAGAATATGAATGGACTTGTAACCTAGTGCAGAAAGGAACCTCATGAAAAGATAAGAGTGATTGGTAGATCCTTACTGCATACCCTGAAGAACACTAGAAGGGAGGCATAGCCTAAATGATTGTTGAGCAGAGAAAGGGATGTTGCCTTATGTTGTGATGCAGGTAATGTGGATTCTAGGCCAGATAGATCTTACAGATGTGTCCTTATCCTTGAGTGAGCCACTAGTCTATTCATTTTACCTTTCCATTTCTTGAGCAGCTTGTAAACCAAAGGGAGATTGGATTGGCCTTAGGGCCTGTTAACCCAATTGGATCTTGTTTTGGCTGAGTCTTGTTTTTTTTGTCCTTGTGTGTAATCCTTGGTTGGATAGTATGATAAGTCCAACTAGGAGTTGTCTTGACCGTGTTAAAAATATCCAGCTGTGTGTGAGTCTATTTTTCCCTAGTTCCTTATGGAATCATGCCCAACTCAGGGGTGGCAGTGGTGTTGAGAGATTAAAGAACACACTGGCCTATGGTTGGGTGGAACATTGCAACTACATAGCTAGTTGCAGGACAACTTCATCCTTCAAGATAAGTATTCTTGTTATGTTGTTTATGTAATGTATTTTCTTATGAATTGTTATGTTCATGATCGAATGCTTAATGATGATGAACTAGATGTTTACTTGTGTATATTTCCTTCCTTTCATCTCAGTTTTTTCCTTAGATGTTTTTATGCATTTTTTCCTAAGTTCATGGAGGCTAAAAGCCTGATACAAAGTTCAAAATGCTTCTGACTCAGTTTTTCCTCCCTTTGAGATCCACCTAGGAGAGGTGGAAGGTGGAAGCCGAAAAGGAGTTGTTGAAATGGTCAGAAAGGTTGTGTTTCTGCATCCTGGGATCCATAGTGGAAGGAAAAATGCAAGAGGCAGGAGAAATAAGTTCCATCAACACAGAACATGGGATCCTCTTGTGAAAGGTGGAAGACAGAAGGTATAAATTGGGATAAAATATAAGGAAGAAAGTGGTCTTTCTAACTTCCAATGTCCGAGGTCAGAGGGAAGAAGTCAGAAGCGTAAAAGGATTCTAAGGAAGAAGGGTGACTTTTCGATTCCTGGGATCCACCTGCGGAAGGCAGGGAACAGAGACCATAAAAATGCAGAAAATTTCTAAGTAAAATTATTGTTCTGATTTACGAAGTCCAAGGTCAGAAAGTGAAAGTCGAAAGTGTATAAAAAGGTTAAGGCCGAAATTCCTTCTCCTGATTTCTGATTTTCGCAGTGTAGGCGAAAGGAAAAATGCAGGAGGCATGATAAATAAGTTTTATTAAATCAGAATGTTGGATTTCTGACTTCCAGGATCCGCTTGCGAAAGGCAGAAGAAGGAAGGTGGAAATATGAAAAAAGGTTAAGGTAAATATTTGGTCTTCTGGTTCCCGAGTTTTGCACTAGGGGGTGAAAAAGCAAAAATGAGGATAGACATTCCATCATTTGATAGTTTTTTGACTTTCTTGTTCTGAAGTATGAAAGGCAGAAGGCAAAACGACAGTTGAAAGACTCCATCGAAAGTTAATGTTCTGATTTCCAAAGTTCAAGGTCAGAGGGAAGAAGTTGAAAGGACAGAGACAAGTTAACTCAAAGGTGTAAGTTTCTTGGTTTCTTGGTTCCGTAGTGGAAGGCAGAAGGAAAGAGAATGAAAGTTAATCAAGGATGAGTATTGATTTTTTGCGATCTGAGTTCTACAATGAAAAGGCAGAAGGATAAAATTGGAAGTCCAGAGGTGTGGAAGGCGAAAGTTAAATAGTTTTCTTCGTTGAAATGTTGAAGTTCTGATTTCCAAGTTCCGGAGGCCGGAAGGCAGAAAGCGGAGGTGAAGAAGGCGGAAGTTGAATCTTTCACTTCGTTGAAATTTGGAGGCTCCGATTTCTGAGTTCCAGAAGCAGAAGGAAGAAGTGAGGAAGTCCAAAGTTATACCATTCACTTCATCGAAACCTTGAGGTTTCGATTCTCGAGTTCCAAGGTCAGCAGTGCAGAAGTGGAAGTGCAGAACGGGAAAGGTTAGTTCGGAAATGGCCATTTTGTATGTAGAATAGATAATAGAAGGGTGAATTGACTGGTATAGTGGTTCTAATCCTGAGATGAAGGTTGTAGAATAGGTTAACATCCATACCTGGTGTTTATCATAAGAACAAAGATGTTCTTTAAGAAAAAAAATTTACTTATCCGCATTATGGGGTATGGGGACGTGACATTTCTTTAATGTCTCTAATTGGTTGTCTGATAACTTATGTGGCTCTAGGAGCCTCCTTATCTTCTAATGATCCTCATATGCAAGGATTTTTCTGGATTTGGTGAAGGTTGCATCTTCATCAAATGTAACATCTCTATTGATCTCGATCAAGAGGAATCCTGGAATATAAACTCTGTAAGCTTTTAATTGTTCATTGTATCCAACAAATATTCCCTTCTTTCCTGAAGGGTCCAACTTTTATATTTTCTCTTTTGGAACATGTAGGTATATAAGACTATTAGTTTTTCAACATTTAAGCTAGCATTATGTTAGGATCTTTTCACTGAGAGAATAACAAGCACAACAATAACATAAGCACATCACAAGAGACAAGAGACACAAAGAGTTTTGATCGGGGAAACCATAAATGGAGAAAACCCCACAACTTCCTCTAAGATAGTATCACCACAAGATGTAAAACCCCAAAATAGAAAGATGCACTCCAACAGTAGTAGTCTTCTTGTCCCAGTATATTTCCTTCTCCACTAGTGCGCCACACTTGAGAGAGCAAGTGATGTATTTCACAAGTGATAAATAGAGAGACTCTCACTCTCTATTTATATTCTTCCATTCACTTGAATTGCATTTTCACACGTAGGCTCAACCTAACAATTACTACTCGAGCCTACACCTTAATTAGTGTATAATAACTCAAGTGCCCCGAAACTGTGGGGACTTACCTAATGACTTGGTATGACTTGTTTACATTATTAATCTTCCCGATCGGAACACCGAGGCATGATCACATGACTCAAATACATAATAGAAACATCCCAGAATAAACATGGGGTTACAATACATAAGATACATAGAAGAATACATTCCGAAGTTACATATACATCAACACTCCCTCTTAACTAGGAAGGTATTCTTTTGACACGATTTTTAGCACTGGTCTTCTTCTCTGTATCAACTGGAACATCTTCGTATTCAAGTCATCTTCATCTTCAAGTCATCTGGATCTGGATCATCTCTCGATCTGGATCGTCATAGAACTGGATCTGGATCATCACTCGATCTGGATCATCATAGAACATCACCACCGGATCTAGATCATCACTTGATCTGGATCATCATCACTAGACTGGATCTGTATCATCACTCGATCTGGATCTGGATCTGGATCATTTCTCTATCTAGATCATCATTTCTAGATCTAGATCATCACTCGATCTGGATCTCCCGGAGTCATCATAATTGGATCTAGATCATAGCTCGATCTGGATCTCCTCTGGTCATCATCATGTGTGTACTATCTCGTCATAGGAAGTTCTACAGAGCTAGCCCTTTTTCATGCTGGTTGTAGGCCTAGCCACCAGGTAGGTCTTCGCCTAGCACTTACATCTAACCTGCTCGTCAGAAAGGCACACCCAACACTTACATCTGATCATGTAGTAAACTACAATCACATCAGAAAGGCCCAGCACTCACATTCACCAGCATGATAGGACATCACATCACTAACATATGTGAAATGGATCTACACTTATATCTGACCTACTTGTCAGAATGGCACATTCACCCAGGCTGGAACACATCCTACCACAATGATGAATGACTTTCATCCAAGCCAGAGCCCCTCCTACCACAATGATGAAATATTTTACACATTCACCCAGGCCGGAACACATCCTACCACAATGATGAACGACTCTCACCGAGGCCGGAGCCCCTCCTACCACAATGATGAGAGATTTGTACACTCACATCTGACCTGGTAGGAGCTGAATCCTACACCCTCGTCAGAATGGCCCCCAGTCCCTGACTGAGCTACTTGGTAACGGACCAGGCACCTCCACTCTCCTGGAGAGTGGCAGTAGCCCTTACATCTATCCTACTCGACAGAATGGCCAACACTTACATCTGACATGGGAGGAACCTAATCCTTTAGCCATGAACATAATGGTTCAGCCCTTATATCTGACCTACTCGTCAGAATGGCTCTCTCAGTCCCTGAATGAGTGTTCCTGGTAATTGACCAGGTGCCTCCATTCCTAGAATGGAAGTCAGCACTCACATCTGATATGGAAGGAACCAAATCCTCTCACCATGACAGAATGGCTCAGCCCTTATATCTGACTTGCTCATCAAAATGGATTTCGATTTCTAGCACTCATATCTGACATGGAAGGAACTGAATCCTCTCACCATGACAGAATGGCTTTGGATCTCTAGCACTCATATCTGACATGGAAGGAACTGAATCCTCTCACCATGACAGAATGGCTCAGCCCTTACATCTGACCTGCTCGTCAGAATGGCTTTGGGAGTCATCACTTTCTCTAGGAGGAAGCCTTGATCTGGAGAACACCAAGTATCTCTCTGAAGTACTTGAACTTCAGCCTAGCCAATGGCTTCATCAATACATCAGCTATCTGTTCCTCCGTCGCAACATACAGGAGCTTCACTACTCCTCTCTGCACCATATCCTTGATATAGTGATACTTGATCTCGATATGCTTCGACTTGTCATGGAACACTGGATTCTCTGAAAACTTTACACAACTCTGGTTGTCACAATGTATACAAGTAGCATCCAGCTGGAGATAAAATATATCAGACAGTAGCTTCCATAGCCATACAGCCTCACAACTAGCTGAACAAGCTGTGACATACTCTGCTTCAGCTGTACTCAGTGCCACACAGGATTGCTTCCTACTAAACCAAGAGATCACACCTAATCCCATACTGAAGCAACATCCTGAAGTACTCTTCCTGTCGATGGCACTGCCTGCCCAATCTGAATCAACATAAACCTCCAGGTTAATCTTCTGATTCACATCGTACTTGAGCCCATAATCAATTGTACCCCTGCATGCTTTGCAACCATCAGGTGAACATGTCTCAATGTGTTCACAGCAAAGCAAATATCTGGTCTCAGGTACATCAAGGACCCAATCATCTGATGATACATCGTAGCATCAACCGACTCTGATGAAGCATCACTCAATAGCTTTAGGTTCGATGCCATAGGTGTGGCCATAGCCTTGCAGTCCATCATCCCAAATCTCTTCAGGATCTCTACTGCATACTTCCCTTGTCCAAGGAAGATTCCATCCACACTCTGCCACACCTCCATACCTAGAACAATTGTGCATCGACACATAACAGGAACATCACTGGTCTTCCGTCTTCAACCTTGAAGCAAAGGTTGGAATCCACTTTACTCTCAGTAAAGCCTAGAGTCATCAGTAACCTGCCCATCCTGTCGTACCATGTCGAACCTCAATATATTCTGTAGTCACTCCCTCTGAAGCGGAGCATCATACTCCCTCTGTTTTCTGTGCTCTATGCACTGAAAGCATTCTGTACTAGAGTGACAAGTAGATTCCTATGCTACTAATACTCTATGTGACCATCTAGTGTATAGACTTACATCTTCAACCTTGTAGAAAAGGTTAAGATCTTCATCAATCTCATCATGTATGTGTTTCAACTCTTACTGGTTGCAAATGTCTCTTCATAGTCTAGGCCTTCCTTTCATGAGAAGCCTCATGCTACGAATCTTGCTTTGTATCCCACGAAGTTTCCATCTACTACATGATGGAACTATGAACTTCTCTTCAGGTCTCGATACTGCGCCCTGACATCATTCTTCTTGAACTGGTCTTCCCTTTCTTCAATGATGTCACTGCACTCGTCATATTATTCTTCATTTTGAAATGTCACCACTTGCTCTTCGGAACAAGTCTTCATTCTTCTTTGCTTGTAGGTGATTATGTATGCGGTCTTTCCTACAAGTCAAATGCAATTGTATGGTTAGAAATATTTCATAAGGAATATTTATATTGGAAAACACTTATGCATAAATATATGATCATGCAACTACTTTAGCCAATACAACATTCATCCATATCTCACTGAAACTTTCTAGATGCCTTCCATCTCTACCAGGACAACATTGAGATTGTGCACTAATCCAATATGTCAGCAAAGAGGTTTCATTCTAGATAAGTAGCAATGGAGAGTTGTATAGCACCATGAGCTACTTACCCATCACATGCATATTAGTAGTATACTGCCATTAATGCAAACATCTTATCATGCATGATACATCAACTGAATATAAACAAATGCATAACAAAACAATATCATGAAATGACAATTGAATACTTATCTTTATTTGTTTCGTGGGTAGATTGCTTCTTGAGCCTTCAACTTCATCGTCTTCTTCATTCATGGTAGCATCGTTTCTTATCCAAATGATAAGGAGGATACGAAGTTCTTCAAGAGTTGAGTTCTTCATATTCCTCATTGCTTGAGGTATCTTCTTTGAGAGCTTGATCTTCATTTGCTTCCATCTTCTCTTCTCTTCTTATGAGTCGAGCTTCTTCTTCTTCCTATAGTTTGCTGAAAGGAATCACTTCCTTCTGGAACACATTCCTTGAATGAATGAATTCCACGATCCTGGGAGGCCATTCAAGGTGGCCATCACCACTTCTACATTCTTCACTTCTTCTTTTACCACTTCAAGTTGTTCTTTGATTTGAGAGACTCTTATGACTGCATGGTCTCTTCATTCTGGATCTTCACATCCTTCAATTGGTTTCTTTAGGTCATATTCTGATTTTTGTTCTTCCCTTCAAATAGCTTGAAATTCTGGAACAACTTTGCTTTCCATAGGTAGTGCTCTGCAATGCACATGTGCAAGCCTTCTATGCCAAGGCTCATTTGGCTTTACTGTGTCATGGATCAAGGCTTGTTCTGGATGGCCCTTTAATTTGTACAAGCCTCCTTCATGTTCTCCAATCACTACCGCATCATCGATAGTCTTTCCTTGAGCCCCAACATATGTTTGGAAGCCCCACTGTCTATGAGTCAATCATCACTTCCATGAGTAATGTTACCTGTGAGAGCTGATAACAGAACATATTCATCCTCGCTTGAAGAATCTTCACTTTCATATCTGGATCTCTTTCTGGATGGTTCATCATCCTCTCCAGCATGAGCATGATGTCTTCTTTGGCCTTGACCAAGTTCTTCTTGTGAAAGGCTTCTAACCTCGTCTCCCTCTGAAACTGGAACCTCTATACTCATGTAGGTGTCCAATCCATTTTCTTCAGAGAGATCAAATAATTCCAAGCTTGGAAGTTGTCAACTTCCCCAAGCTTGTCACCAAGATGATGTGATATATCATATTGAAATGAGAACCTCAAATGGAAATAGCAAAGGATTAGATCTTACCGATTTGAGGTGTCCGTCCTTGTCCCGGAGTTTGCTGATCTAGGGTTTGTCACAGAAACCCTAATTTTCAAAACTTGGAATCTTTCAAAACTAATTGGATAGACAAATAGATCTCTTCAAATGGATCTGTCCAATATACTCCTTTTCTGAAAACAGTGGAGGGAAGCTCCCGGAACAGGAAGCCCTAGATTTCCAATTTCTTCTGCATAAATGCCTGTTACTATTTTTGTGATATCTCTGAACTTACTAATCCTATGTGTCTGCAATTTTGCACTGAGGTAACCTCACATGTCCCTGATCAACACCGCATATTTCATCAGAATTGGTTTCACCATTTGGGATTTATTATCCTTTTCCCAAGGTGACCTGTTACAGAACTGTTCAGAACAGTGAAGTTGTACAGCATGCCACGTGTCACTGGTTCATCTTCTGAGTCTGATCTTCGGACCACCAAAATTACAGTCCGTTCCATTTCTGTAACATATTCATAAATTCCATTTGGACCTCTATAGCCGAAGATATTGCAATTCTCCCCAGGTGTCCTGTTTATGGATGATTTCTGGAAGAGGCTGGAACCCTACCTTCGAGAGATCTTATCTCCCAGAATATAGCGCATATGAGGCTGATTATTGGAAAAAATGTTCATCAAGATTTTATCTTCGGCCCCTGCAATTTTCAGCTTTTGAGACTTCGCCAAATCTCAGAATATAGCGACTGTACCAAAACTTAGCAGTTTTAGTATTTAGGGTTTCTCCTAGCTCAGGGTCAAACTAGGGTTTGACTTTCCCGGAGTTTCACCCAACCAAATTTATTGATCCAGGTCTCTAAACTTTGGTTTTTATGAGGAGAACAATCCTATGCTAGTCTCACTCAAAAATTCCTCTTCTGTAGAAAGCCCTAATTTCCACATCGAAACTGAAAATGCTTGAAATTGAATTCCGGATCGACAGAAAGATGCACCCTTCAATGGAGAGTCATCCTAGCATACTTTTGCTGAAAATCTATGGAGGAAGATCCCCAAAATAGGAAGCCCTAGTTCCTGTAGATGCACAATGTCTTCTTCTTAGGTTAGCTCTGATTCCATGTTAGTTTTTCAACATTTAAGCTAGCATTATGTTAGGATCTTTTCACTGAGAGAATAACAAGCACAGCAATAACATAAGCACATCACAAGAGACAAGAGACACAAAGAGTTTTGATCGGGGAAACCATAAATGGAGAAAACCCCACAACTTCCTCTAAGATAGTATCACCACAAGATGTAAAACCCCAAAACAAAAAGATGCACTCCAACAGCAGTAGTCTTCTTGTCCCAGTATATTTCCTTCTCCACTAGTGCGCCACACTTGAGAGAGCAAGTGATGTATTTCACAAGTGATAAATAGAGAGACTCTCACTCTCTATTTATATTCTTCCGTTCACTTGAATTGAATTTTCACACGTAGGCTCAACCTAACAATTACTACTCGAGCCTACACCTTAATTAGTGTATAATAACTCAAGTGCCCCGAAACTGTGGGGACTTACCTAATGACTTGATATGACTTGTTTACATTATTAATCTTCCCGATCGGAACATTGGGGCATGATCACATGACTCAAATACATAATAGAAACATCCCAGAATAAACATCGGGTTACAATACATAAGATACATAGAAGAATACATTCCGAAGTTACATATACATCAACAAGGACAACCAAATATATTTAGGTGGCTTACTTTAGGCTTTTTAGCAGTGAAAATTTCTTCAGGGGGTTTGTTTCCAAGAATACTATGAGATATTCTATCCTTGACATAGACCGTAGTCCTTGCTTCTTCTGGCCATATATGCATAAGCAAATCTTGATCATGGATCATTACTCTGACTTATTCTATGATGGATCTATTATTTCTTTCAGCTACTCGATTTTTTTGTGGATTACAGGATGTGGTAAGCTCCCTCTTAATCCCAACTTCTCTACAGAATTCCTTGAATTCATTTGAAGTGAATTATCCTCCATTATCTGATCTTAAGATATTGATATTATTTTCAGATAGATTTTCCACAAGAATCTTAAATTCTTGAATTTTCCAAATAATTCATCTTTTCCTTTTAAGAAGTATATCCAAGTCTAACGAGCTTAATCATCAATAAAGGAGACATAATATGCAAACCCACTTAAGGAAGTGGCTAATATCGGTTTGCACACATCTATGTGTACAATTTCCAAGATCCCCTTTGCTTTGTTGTTACTGCTTGGAAATGGATTCTTGGTGTTCTTTCCTTGAGCACATCCTTTACATACTCCTTCATGGTCAATATGGATCTCTGATAGACTTGTGACTATCTTGCTCACAATTGGTAATGCCATGTAGTTTACATGAGAAAGTCTTATATTCCATAGTTCACATGGATTGATATTGCTAGATGTAAGATTTGAATCTGTGTGTCCTTTCGGTTTGTAGAGTCCTCCTTATTCGATGCCGATTACAGTAGCATAATTTATTGGTTTCCCCTTCGGCCACATAAGGACTTCACCATGTGCAAAGGCAACTCTAAACCCTTTCTTATCTAGATATAACATGGAAAGAAAATTCTTCTTTAAACCTGGAACATATAAGAATTCTTTCATCTTCATGATCTTTCTAGTTCTTAATTTCTAAGATGCTTCTCCCATTCCTTTGATGGGGTACTGACAGTCATCTCCAATTTGTACCTTGAGAGAATAGTATTTTTGAGTAAGACAAGAGAGTGAATCCTTATGTCCTGTCATATGTTCGGAAGCACCAATGTCTATAATCTAAGTTGTCACTTCCATGAGTAACTTCTCATGTCAGAGATGAAATCAGGACATTCTCTTCACTAGACTCTTCATTCTTTGTGATCCTTTCCTTGTCTGATTCATTCTCTTCAGTTGCATGAGCATGGTACTTCCATTTCTTCTTCTTGGGATGATATTTGTTAAGAGTGCAATATCTAGAAATGTGTCCCATATTATGACATGAGTAATATTCAAAATATGTGTAATACCTTCTGGTTTTCTTCTTGGAGTTAGGTGATCTTCTGGGAGATGAACCTCGAATATTCCTTTTGAATCTACCATTCTCGGTGTGTGTAGCTAGAATGTAATATTCATTTTCATTTAGCTTCTCTTCTTTGTTAATTATCCTTCCTTCTTCTTGTACACATTCTTCCCATAGTTTTCTGGATTTGATAAGTTTTCTTCTAGCATATATTCCTCTAATGAAGGAATCCCATTCTCTAAGGAGACCATTCAGAGTCGTCATCACCACTTCTTCTTCTTCAACCATATCACCAATGGATTCCAACTGTTCTTTGATTTGAGATACTTTAGAGAAATATAATTGTATAGTTTATGTCTTACGTATCTTCACACCCTTGAGTTGGTACCTCAAGGTAATTCTTCTGTTGATGTTCTTACCTTCAAACATATTAGTTAGTGCATCAAACTTTTCTTTAGGAGTGTTCTTTGAATATACTTGGGAGATAAACTGGTCCTTGATAGAGTTAGATATGATGCTTTTCACTTTGATCATATCCTTTTTGTGTTTTGTATTTTCCTCTTCTTCTTCTGGTTCCTTAACATCTTCCTTGATAAAGCCATCTAGGTCATGTTCTTCAAGGGTGAGCATGATTCTGTACTTCCATGCTCTGAATTTCTCTGCTCCCTCAATATTTTCATAAACCTTGGTGTTGTTTTTCATCTTTAATGAAAGAGAACCTTAAATGGAAATAAAGGAGATAGTAATTACTAGTTTGGTGACCTTTTATGGAACCATATTCAAGATGACGTAGGGTTTGGCTAGGAAACCCTAATTTTCCAATTGTTATCACTTGTGGATTTGAGAGCAGGAAAAGATGTGCCTCCCCAAGGAAAGCTAGACTATGTATTTATTTTCTAGAGTCCGAGGATAGAACCTTGAAAAATATGATGCCCTAGTTTCTCCCAACAGTAGTGTTGTGTCAAAAGTGAAAATCCTTAGAATGAAAAACTGCTTCGACAGAAAGATGCGCCCTTCTAGGGAGAGTTGAGTAGAAATTATTTTTTATATGATCTGTGGAGGGTGGTATCAATAATATGAAAACCTATCTTGTCGGATTGTCGGATGAGCCACTGCACAATGTCTTCTTTCAGGTTAGCTCTGATACCATGTTAATATTTTTGAAAGTTGTTATACCAAAACAAAAGGATCTCTGAAAGAATAACAAACACAATAGAATAAAGGAGAACACAAATATTTATCCTGCGAAACAGTCATAAGGAAAAACCCAACAAAACCTCCTCTATATAGACTTCACCCAAGAACAGTGTAAGACCCAATAACAAGACTAGACTACTTCCTCTCCTCCATATCGATTGTCTCTTCTCTATCTAGCATAACTTCTTGAGTGTTATGCTTGTCCAAATGAGGGGGGCACCTCTCCTATTTATACAGATCAACTAAGAGTACTAATAAACCAACTAGGACGACTTCTCCTTTCTTCGAGGGTCGAATTACCTTGGAAGACTCAAACATACATTTCAATAATACTTTAGTGGGTACTACTGACCCGTCTTACAACGGATGATTAACCTCAAAACTTTACATGACCAATTACGTCAATGCCATCCCTAACCAGAGGAACACCATCTCCGAAAGGGACCAATAACAATAATAAAACAAAATAGAATATCTTCCGCAATTACGTTTCTTTAACACTAGTGTTACAGTTGCAACTTCTTGTCAAAAGCCTAAATTTACGCAAAAATTTAAAATTTTGAGATAACAACAAATGCTAAAACCCGTGGTTTCACTAACAGCTAAAGGTTAGCATTAAAAGAAATAGTCAAGTAATTAGTTTTACTAAATCTCAATTACGTTAACTCAACAGTTCATTTTTGTAACAAGAATAAAGTTTACTTGCATATTGTTTTATTTCAGTTTACTAATGAGTCTTTTCATGTCAAGTAGGTGAAATCTAACTTTTGAATCCGAGGCTTACTTAGCAATTGTGCTAATGCAGAAGATTACCAGTTCTTATAGGTTTACAGGTATGATTGAACGCGTACGTTTTAAAAATTCTTAAAGTATCCAGCAGTGTTTTATTTGCAATTATAAAGCTTAGTAATCAAGCTGCTAAACTCTAAACAACTTCTGTGAGGTAAAACCATTTGGATTCCTTCAGTTTTTCTTGTAATAAAGTTTAGAAGTACGTAGCGATAGTAAGATATGTTTGCGACTCTAAGAATTATAATCTCAGTTACAAAGTACTTCTACTTTAGTGTGCATAACTTGCAATGTTATATTGGTTAATTTGTCAGTATGTAAACAATATTATATTAACTTATTTGTGTAACAACTGTTCCACATTTTTCTTCTGCGAGATAACTTACAGCCTGTTAACCTTTTGACAGTATAAGTTCGATTGTGCAAACTAAAACCATAATGCCTTCTCACATGAGATCATTGTTTTCCTATACTTTAAAAACATGTCAAACCATGTGGTTCTAATAATTCTGGACTCAAGTAGGATCATTCCTATTCAAATTCCTAATTTTCTATGATACTTCTCTTGTATTAAATTACTATTTACAATCAGTCTTTCTGAGATTGAAGCCTTCAAAACAAGTCGAATTTCTAGCTATTTAGTATAATTCTATAACCATTTTACTAACCAATAGACATGGTGAATCATTAGTAAGAACCAAGTTAAGTCACAACCAAAATTCATTAAAGTATCATCGCTATGAACTATGTAACATAATTTCATAGAAGTGTTCTTACAATACGCTTTGTCCACTTCATAGTTCTGTTACCATTTGGTTTATCAGTTCCTATAAGTATTATAAACATGAAAATCTATTTTGTTTGATAGACATTCAGTCTATAATTAATTCAAGGTCATAAACATGTTTAAAATTAGAGTTTATGATTCTCCAAACTATTACATTATGCCATTTATAAAGGTTATAACTTGAATTGTCTTTTTATAAAAGATTAACTATGCATTTTTACATAGGAGAACTATAGTTGTTAGCTTCATCTCTCCCATAACATATGGTCTCTAGCCAAAACAAAGTTAATGTTTAGAGGAAAGAAATGTTTCCAACCAATTTTGTAGTGTGATGTTACAATGTAATAAACATAAGGATAAATGGTGAAATGAGTCTTATGCATGAACGATTTTGGTATTAACCAAGGTTTTGGTAGGCCAACGTAATCACAACGTTGATGTTCTAACCATGACCTAGTATCATATGATGAGCGATGTGTTGATTGGTAAGCAATAATTTGGTTAAGACATAGTTTTACACCTCGCTCCAAATGATTAAATAATTGGATATCGTTATATGTAGGAACTATAGGGAATGATCCAATGCATGGTTTGATTTATGTGACCATGTGGTCATCTCCTGACCAAGCATGGAAGGTATAAGAGGCACCATAACCCTAACCCTTATCATTTCTCCTCCGTATTTTGCGTTGGCCCTTGAGGCTGCTCTGCTTGGATTTCATGGCGGAAGTCGATCCTCTTCTACTCCAGTTGTCTCGGGTCTAGGGTTAGCTTGCCTTTACCTCCGGTGTTTGGTTTTAAAGCCATTCTTAGTGGCTATGAGTTCTCATTCTGCAAACTTTGATGAGCCTGTCATTGCCTTTGGCTTTTTGTTTGCACAATATTCCTTCCATTGTCCTCGTGGCTCATTGTTGCGTGAGGCTCATTCTTTATAGACTGTCGGGTCTTAAAACTTGTAATGCCTGTTGGAGACAGAATGTTTACGAGATTGTTTGTTGCTTCTAATGACAGGTAAATAATGATTTTTGTGTTCATTTACTTTGATGCAAGTGTTTTTTTTTTGTTACAGTAGCATAAAATAAATCTTAAGTTATTTTAAGTTATGACCTTCGTCTTTTAACTCCTCGCAGGTGTTCACCATTATAATGCATTTACGGTGGAGGAAGTATGCAGTCAGCCAACAAATGCCGTGGCTCGTGGCTTAGTTCGGGTAAGCCTTGTGATTCATGTGTTGGGTTTTCACCCTACTTGTAACAGGGTGGTCATTTGGATTCACCCAGGGTTTGGGGAAACCTTCCTCGACTCGCCATAAGTTATGTGGTTTGATTTCTTTACAGGTCATATGATAGTTTACCCAGTTTCGAACCCTCGCTAGTTGATGGGTAGACTCGGTTTTAACTGACCAATGTAATTAGTTTTGATGTTTGGATTTTTGGCTTGTTTAAATTAATAGTTCTTTCATAAAGACAGTTCTGTCTTCAAGCTTATTTTGGTTTATCAGATGTTTAATATTATGCTCTATGTAAATTCAGGGTTTTTTCCCTTCTTGGCTGTAAGTGAAGTTTTTTTTGCGCCCTGAATTAAATACAATATAAAAGTTTATGATTATAGTTTTTAAGACTGATATATACAGTCATTGTTTAGTTGTAATCCTTACTCATTTTTGCTCACAGTTTACAAGCTAGGGTTTATCCTGTGGAAACCCTCGTTTTTAAAATAAATTATTCTATTTAGTTTTTAACATTTTTATTACTTATTTTGTTTGACTATTAACTAGTATTACCATGTGTTGTGGAAATTCTAATTTATAATAATTACCAATGCCTTTTGTTTGTCCTTAAAGGACTCCAAGTAATTTATAATAACCCATTTGTTTAGTAGTTACATAATCTAATTAATTTGGTCTATAACTTTGATGTATTGGCATTTGCAATTGTAATATATATAATTGGGTTTCAACACTGTCATTTACTTTTATAGATACATACTGTTTATAAAAATAAAAATAAACAGTTTCTTTTATAAGTATACATTTTGTATATGTTATTCATTATTGTATTTCATTTCTGTGAAATGAATTTAGTTGGTTCTTTTACTGGTTAAGAAGAACTATTCTTATGGTTTATCCTAGGTTACTAATGTATATAAAGAATACATGTAGTTTTTGCTCAGAAATATGAGCTAGGGTTTTTACCCTATTTAACTTTTATAAGAATGATTTTTGTATTGTTATTTCATTAATTCGATTACTGTCACAAGATTTCTTCAGTTTGTTTAAAATAATTACTAACTTATAAACAATACTATTTATTTTAATAATAATATTATTTGTGTTAATAATAATATTATCTGTGAATATTGTATTCTCTTAAGTTTATATTTGCATATATATATATTAATAATAAAGACTGAGAACAATCTATAATAGTTTAGTTTATTTAATAAGATTATTTTTGTAAACTTGGTGAAAGGAATAAGAATTTTCATACCTGTGAATACTCCTTTACATATAATTTGTTTGTAAGAGTGTAAGGACAGTTCCTTATTAATAATGCTTTAAGCATAGGTTACTACTGTCTTTTAGTTATTTTAATTCTAAGAAAAAGAATACTGTAAGAGTTATTAAGTTTTTATTTATTATATTCCTTATCTCAAATTAGTTTATCTTTAGAATTTACTTAGGTTACCAATCCTTACTTAGAGTTCAAATAGTTGCAGGTAAAATAGCTAGTATTATTAGGAAAAAATATAAACTAACAAAACCATATCTACATCCTTACTTAACATAAATAATAAGCATTTAACTAACATTTTTATTTCTTCTATTTCAGTGTAGATGTATAGTTTATAAAAGAAGGTACTGTGTAAAAGAATAACTCACATACTTGAACATACTGCTAATAGTAAAATAATATGAATCTGTTCTTTTTCTAGTATTCTTAATATACAATATGGTTTTAACAATAACCCTACTAAAAAGATTTATGTTCTATCTGGAAGCAACTATCTACTGAAAGAAAGATTTCAACATTCTGAAAATATAAGTAACTCTATTCAATTCAGATTCCTATCATATATTTATCCATTTTAAACACACTACCTATGTTAGAGTATGATCTGGTTTATTCTAGATGGGGAAAAACACAGGTAGGATTATTTTTTTCATCAAAGTACAGATACAACATTCAAACAACTAAGAGATTTTAAGCTTAATAGTTCACTACATAACATATAAATCATTCATTATTTGTTCATACTCAGATATAAAATTAAACACAACAATTAAAAGTTTGTAGAACCTGTTTTAAAGCTGGATGACAACAGCGTTGGGAGGCTGTTCCTCCCTACCAACTCTTGGAGAGCGCTCAAACAACGAATTCTCACGACCCCTGAGCCTGTTCCTGGTCTCCTTGGCTGGACTGGGTGGAGCAAGCAACAAAATACTAGTCCAATGACTCAGTACTAACTATGAACTCAGCAGCAAGATCTTTCAGCTGAAAAGTTGTACCATATCACTTCCTGCAGTTTACCCCTCAAACACCTTCCACAAATTCCCTTCCTAATGAATTCCTTGAAGTACATTCACTTGAATGATTCTCCTCTTGGAATGAGCAGCCTCAACTCTCTTCAATGGGATTTTTTATTAATATTGCCTAGGTCCTTTTGGGTTAGTTGTCATTAATTGAGCCACCTGCTCTGATCCTACTTTCTTGGGGGATAATGACCCCAAATGTCGGGAGGTTGCCACCTGCAACATTGGAAGTGTTTGAGGATGTTGCCACTTGTCTATTTGCTCTCCACCTAGTCTCCTCCACCAACTTGACCAGTAACACTCTTTTTAACAGCTCTTCCAAGCTGTTGTCTCCACTTTTATTTATTTAAAACTAAAATATTCAGAATTACATTCAATATCCTTGACTCTGCTAAGTCATAATTTACAACTTAGCATTAAATTTAACATAATGTCTTGGAATAAAATCAAAATAAGATAATATTATTTTGTAAAATTAGGGCATGTGACATACACACCCCCTTAGAACATAACATCGTCCTCGATGTTATTTATTCTTCATGCTTAGAATTCCCCTAGAACAGAATTGGATATGCATCTCGCATTTTACTTTCCAATTCTCAGGTGGCTTCCTCTGGACTAAGGTGCTTCCATTGCACCTTCACATGTCCAATGGTGCGGTTCCGAAGTGTAATTTACCTCCTCCCGAGGATACAGTCCGGTTCCACAAGAAATTATCCTTCTGGTTCCACCTGTACAACACTCCAATTAACAACATGAGTAGCATCATGAACATATTTCTTTAAAATAGAAATGTGAAAAACATCATGTACTCTTAAGTTATGTGGTAATGCTAATTGATAACCTACTTGTCCAATCCTAGATAGAAATTCAAATGGGCCATAGTAACGAGGTGCCAATTTTGCACAACTCCCCAATCTTAGAGAGCTCTTTTTGGGTCTTACCTTCATGAACACATGTTCACCTACCTAAAACTCCTTTGGAGTTCTTTTTAAGTCTGCTTGACTTTTCTGCCGATCATGTGCCACTTTCAGATTTCCCTGCACTTGTTTCACAATTTCTTCCATTTCTTTTAGTAGTTATGGACCTAATACCAATCTATCTACTGGATTACTCCAAGAGATAGGAGTATTACATTTCTGTCCATATAAAATTTCAAATGGACTAAATCTGGCTGATGTCTGATAATTATTATTATAAGCAAATTCTACCAAATGTAAATAGTCCTCCCATTTACCAGGCTGGTCTTTCACATACATTCTTAATAGATCTTCTAATACTTGGTTTACCCTTTCAGTTTGTCCATCTATTTGAGAATGGAAAGAAGTACTAAAATTTAATGTGGTGTTTAACCCTTTAAACAAAGACTTTCAAAAGTTTCCTGTAAACTTAGGATCTCTATCTGAAATTATAACTTTTGGTACTCCATGTAATCAGAAAATCTATTTTAGAAAAATATCAGCTATGTTTGTAGCCTTATAAGTAGTTTTAACAGGTATAAAGTGAGCAGCTTTGCTTAACTTATCAACTACTACCATGATAGAATCATTCTGATTTTGATTTTTAGGTAGTCCAGTAATAAAATCTAAACTAATTATCTCCCATTTCCAGCTAGGGATGGGTAAAGGCTAAAGCAAACCAATTGGGTGTTGGTGTTTTGTTTTTACTTGTTGACATTCAAAACACCTAGCAATATATTCTGCTACTTCAGTTTTCATATTTGGCCAGAAATACTCTTTTCTTAACATGGTTATAGTCTTTGATAACGTGGATGACTTGAATATGGTGTTTTATGAATTTCATCCAAAATTAACAGCTTAACTTTAGGTACCTTAGGTTCATATATCCTATCTTTATATAGTAAAAATTCTTTTTTATTTAAATTGTAACCCTTAATTAAGTTTTCTGTTGGATTTTCTTTAGCTTTAGCTTGCAAATTCTGGTAAATTTCATCTTGTTTTATTCCTTCTTTAAGCTATTCATCTAAGTCTGAAACATAGGTGTTGATTGCTATTGCAAAATTCAGCCTTGCGTTCCTACTTAATGCATTAGCAACTTTATTTTCTTTACCTTTTATATGCTGGATTTCAAAATCATACTCGCTTAAGAAAGCTAACCACCTAGCTTGTCTGGCATTTAGATTAGGGTGATCTAAAAGATACTTCAATCCTTTATTATTAGTCATTAAAACAAATTTTCTGCCAATTAGGTGATGTTGCCACATCTTTAAGGCGTGTATTACAGCTGCTAATTCCAGATCATATGTTGCATAATTCTTTTCATGAACTTTTAACTTTCTAGACTCATAAGCAATAACATGCCCTTCTTGAGTCAGAACACATCCTAAGCCATCATTATAGGCGTCAGTGCACACTACAAATTCTTTATTAGGATCTGCTATTCTTAAAATAGGTGCACTGGTTAATAAAGTTTTTAACTTTTTAAATCTTTCTTCACATTTCTGATTCCAGTAGAACTTCTTTCCCTTCTTCTGCAAGGAAGTTATCAGATTTGTTATCCTCGAAAAACCTTCAATGAACCTCTGGTAGTAACCGATAATGCTCATGAAAGATCAAACATCCGTCACATCCTTAGGAACCGGCCAATCTTCAATTGCCCTTATCTTTTCAGGCTCTATAGAAATTCCTTCCTTGGTCACTACATGACCTAAATACTAAATCTTATCCTTGAAGAAATCACACTTACTAAACTTTGTGAAGAGTTGATGTTCTCACAACTCTTGCAAAACAATTTTTAGATGTTCTTTATGTTCTTCTTCGGTTGTTTAATAGATTAGAATGGCGTCGATAAACACGACCACAAACTTATCTAAATACTTATGCATCACATTGTTCATTAAGCACATGAAGACATCTGGGGTGTTAGTAAGCCCGAATGGCATTATGACAAATTCGTAATAACCATATCTTGTTCTAAAAGCTGTCTTAAAGATGTCTTCATCTTTAATCCTCACTTGATGATATCTAGACCTTAAATCTATTTTCGAAAACACCGTAGCTCCATGTAGTTGATCAAACAGATCATCTATGCGGGGCAATGGATATCGATTTTTGATGGTCATCTTGTTTAATTGACGGTAATCTATGCAAAGTCACATAGTTCTGTCCTTCTTCTTGATGAAGATGACAGGTGCCCCCCAGGGAGACACACTTGGTCGGATATAATTTTTATCAATTAATTCTTTTAATTGAGATTTTAATTCATTAAGTTTCAATATGTTCATTCGATACGGGGCCTTTGAGCTAGGTACTGCACCCGGTACCAGCTCAATAGTGAAGTCCAATTCCCTTTTCGGAGGTAATCCCGGAATCTCTTTTGGGAATACATCAACATATTCTTTTAAGACTGTGTTGCAGCTTCAACTGTTTTCCCAAATTTTTAAAATTTTGGACCCTCCTTTTATTTTATATTGCCTAATTTTGTTTGGATTCATGAATTCTCTTTGTTTTCTCACTGCTGCAAGTTGAATTGTTTTGAGGATAATTGTTTTCGTGCTTTTTGAAAAATTGTTTATGTCCGAAACTGTTTGATTTTTCCCGTTTGATTGGTGATCTCTTTCTTTGATATCGAAAATCTTTTTTGTTGTTTTCGCCGCTGTCCTGGAGGTGAAACAAGATTTTCGTCGCTACCTGGCCGAAGGTCTGTTGGAACTTAACATTCAAATTTTTATTTTTCGGAGCCCATTCAAACAACGCTTCGGAGCCATCTTTCCTTATGAAGCCTCCATTGCGGAAGCTAGACGATGAGCACTCCGCTGGATAGTTTGAACTGCTCCGACGTTGTGTTGTTTTGTTTGACTTGTTTTGCATTGTCGGAAGGTTTTATAACTTTGATCGGGGTGTCAGTCTGATTTCCTTCCACCATTGCGGCTCTCGAGTAAACTAAGTATCCATTTTATAGCCGCTCCACCTATCGATTGTTTTGTTTGGTTTTGCCGATATGTTTTTATTCATCGTGGGGTCCGTATTCTTTTCATCTTCCACCATTATGGCTACGTACTATGCTAACCTCCCGACGCTATGTTTCCCTAGTCGCCAACGAGGAGTCCCCGCCTGATGATTTAGTGCTTAGTATTCCGGACACCGATAGGATTAGTAATCCTGTGAAACTCATTGTCTGTTTGAAGCCCTCCGTTGCGGATGTTCCTTAAATTATCTTCCCGATGTTAATTGATTCAAGCTGCCGATAGGGTTTTTTTTTTCCCCCTTTTTTGTGAATTTTTTAACTTTCTTTGGGCGGCAGTGGTTTTTTGTTTCGGGTTAAAGGTTGTGCAACAAAAGCGTAGTACAGGACCTCATTTTGTTGATCAATTTTATTACTAGTGTGGCTGAAAAGATGCCTTCCTAATTAATTGTTAAATTTTGCAGATGGACTCAAGAGATCTCTCAGATTACTGCAGCAAGGAGACATAACTGAAAGATAAAGCTGAGGAGAGTTGACCGAAGAGTGACAAACATATTTTTTTTCTGAAATCAAGGTGAACTAAGAAAGGACAAATAAAGACGAGGAAGAACTGATGGCGATAGAGGTCTAGGCTTGGAAAGGGTCCGTCGGTTACGAAGTTGGTCCTGTTCTATGAAGTAATCATAAATATTGACCTGAAATGTAATGCATTACATGGATTATGAGCACTCATAAGAGAACAAAATTGGGAAGACTAAACGGTTTTGGGGAGCTCAAGAGTCATTTGTGGGCAGCCCAACAGTTGGATTCTTTTGTATAAATATAGAAGATCTAGATAAGAAAAGGACTTTTTCCCAGTTAGATTAGTGAAGACATATTGTAAGAAGAACTATTTCCTTTTGCAATAGATAATTACAGTTTTCCTGTTGGAGAAAGCTTGGTGGAATGTTCAAATGTTATGCTATGGATTTGTTGAAGAGGAACTATTTCATTTTTAGCTTTGTGTCCATTAACTGTGAGGTTGTTCTAACTCTTAGGACCTATGTTCTTATCTGAATGATTTCTAGTTTATTTTATGAAAATTACCACCATGAGTAATGAATGTTGTTCATAAGCAATTGGCTATCTGGTTGTTTAAATATCTTTACTTGTTCATGTGTTTTGAAAGAAATATCAGTTATTTGTAATTTCTCTTTATAATGCATGCACAAAAATACATTACTCATTAATAAGTGACAATCTTGCTCCCTGGGGATAGGTAGGTAGTTAGATTTAATTTCTTGTTGTGTGTGATTTAGATGCATGAGAGTCTAAGACGAGAGGTAAGAACTTGCGCATCACATTGTGAACACTCCTTGCATTCTCAATTAATCTTCATTTTAGATAGGCACTTGCATATCATATTTAGAGTAAAAAATACAAAAATATACACGGTGGACCGGGCCACAACCGGTAAAACCTTTTTATTTTTTGTTACTTTACCTATAGTAGCCGGATCGCAAACTGGACGGACTCCCTACACCAAACAGTCACAGGCTAGTTGGAAACGTTGAATGGGGAGAATCCCTTGCTGTTGTTGCCTACGAATTTCCAGGCCTCAACAGACTGGTATGTCTTCCACTTTTAACTTATCTGTTTTAATTTTACTTTCCTCATCAGTAATTGTTACTGCATAAGCTTTACATCCCTTTCTAACAACTCTTTTAAGTTGTAAAGCAGAAATATTCCTTACAGTAGTTTTTCTAGGAATTCCTTTAACACTTACTGGTTTTTCATCACTGTTTAAGCATGTGAAAGTTTTATTATGACAATTTATAATTACTCTATGTTGTTCTAACCAATCCATACCAATCAGCAAATCATAAGAACCAAGTGGAAAAAGATTAATTTTAACAACAGCTTCAAATTTATCCATAACTAATGCACATTCTTTCACAAAACAAGTTACTTTTCTTTTAGCACCAGTGGCTAACTGAACTAACCATGAATTCTCAAATTTATCAATAGATAACTTACATTTTTCTACTATCTGAGGTGTAATATAACTGAGACTAGCTCTTGGATCAATCAAAATAGTTACAGGGGTCTGATTTATCATACCTTCTACTTCCACCATGGAATTATGATATTCAACTTGTCGGTTCTCCAAGGCTACATTGATTCTAGGCATGCTCATTGCTATTTCCCCAATGGTCATCTCCTCTTGTATAGTATGAATATTGCTAACAGTCTTCTTCCAGTTTGGACAGACTGAAGCATAGTGTGGACCATTACACTCCCAGCGCTTGACAGGCTCTTTGCGCTCAAAGTTCTTGGTAAAGTTTCCATGATTATTCACAAATTCCTTACCTTTAGGATTATTCTGATTGTTGGGTGTATTACTCTTGTTTCCTTAGAAATTCTTGTTATTAGAATAGTTTTTGGTCTTGTTGTTCTTAAAATTTCTGTTAGGCACAAAATCCTTCTTCTTTTGTTCAAACTGATTATTATTTTTCTTAGCCTTCTAGTTGGCCAAGCTTTCTTTCTTTCGATTCTGCTCAAAACAGAAGTTAGCCTTTCTCATAGCTTCTTCCAAGGTCTTTGGGTTATCATATTCAATCCTATGTTTAATATGATAAGGTAGATAGCTAAGGAATCGTTGTACCTTTGGTTTCTCATCTACAAGGTATGGTACATACCTAAGTAGACTTAAGAACTTGTTGTTCAGATCCTTCATTGTCAATGAACCTAACTTCAGTTCATAAAACTCTTTGGCTCTCTCCCATAATACTGCTCAGACAAAAATTTATTTTTGAAATACGTCTTAAAGGTACTCCAGTTAACATCTTTTTCTTTTATACCCTTAACTCTCCTCAAGTCCTGCCACCAAATGTCAGCATTTCCTAAGAGGTTATATATAGCCATTCTAGCCTTTAACTGGTTAGAATAATTATATATTTGGAAGTACTTCTTCATCCCATATAACCAGGATTCAGCTTCCTCCCCCTTCTCAGTCTCTCCATTAAAGGTTGGTGGTTTTATCTTTTTGAATTCCCTGGAAATTTCCTCACAAGGTTTGTATTTCCTCTTTTTAGTGTATAGATTATCATCACTACTGTCACTAGTAGTATGGTAATTTCGTTGTTCACCAAACACTTCAGAAGACGAACTACTTTCAGTTTTTGTATGTTTCATCTTTTTAAATTTACGTTGATGACTGGAATCTTCTGATTCTAATCTTCTACCCCTACCCTCAGTTTGAAACTTTTCAGTTAGGATCTGATTCAGCTCTTCTTGAGCCTTTAGAATCCTCTTATTTTCTCGCTTTGTAGACTCTATTTCAGTTTTTAAGTCTTTTACAGTTTATAAAAACTTTAAGGAATTGGTAGTTAAATCCTCTGGTATAGGATCTCTTGATAAATTTCCTATTTCAGTAACTGGAGACTCCTCCTTTGCATACTCTTCCAGCCTTTCCATACCTGCCTGTTAAACTTCAGAAAACAATTCTCTGTTGAATAATATTTAAAATAAAATACATCAGCATAATAATTTAATTTACTGTTTTATGAAAGCTAGTTGGGCTTCATCAAGGCCTAGTGTTTGAACCTTGTGCTCTAATACCACATGTCAAAACCCCAAATTTACACAAAAATTTAAAATTTTGAGATAACAACAAATGCTAAAACTTGTGGTTTCACTAACAGCTAAAGGTTAGCATTAAAAGAAACAGTCAAGTAATTAATTTTACTAAATCTCAATTACGTTAACTCAACAGTTCATTTTTGTAACAAGAATAAAGTTTACTTGCATATTTTTTATTTCAGTTTACTGATGAGTCTTTTCATGTCAAGTAGGTGGAATCTAACTTTTGAATCCGGGGCTTACTTAGCAATTGTGCTAATGTAGAAGATTACTGGTTCTTACAGGTTTACAGGTAGGATTGAACGAGTACGTTTTAAAAATTCTTAAAGTAACCATCAGTGTTTTATTTGCAATTATAAAGCTTAGTAATTAAGCTGCTAAACTCTAAACAGCTTCTGTGAGGTAAAACCATTTGGCTTCCTTCAGTTTTTCTTGTAATAAAGTTCAGAAGTACGTAGCGACAGTAAGATATGTTTGAGACTCTAAGAATTATAATCTTAGTTACAAAGTACTTCTACTTTAGTGTGCATAACTTGCAATGTTATATTGGTTAATTTGTCAGTATGTAAACAATATTATATTAACTTATTTGTGTAACAACTATTCCACATTTCACTTCTGCGAGATAACTTACAACCTGTTAACCTTTTGACAGTATAAGTTCGATTGTGCAAACTAAAACCATAATTCCTTCTCACATGAGATCATTCTTTGCCTATACTTTAAAAACATGTCGAACCATGTGGTTCTAATAATTCTGGACTCAAGTAGGATCATTCCTATTCAAATTCCTAATTTTCTATGATGCTTCTCTTGTATTAAATTAGTGTTTACAATCAGTCTTTCTGAGATTGAAGCCTTCGAAACAAGTCGACTTTCTAGCTATTTAGTATAATTCTATAACCATTTTACTAACCAATATACATGGTGAATCATTAGTAAGAACCAAGTTGAGTCACAACCAAAATTCATTAAAGTATCGTCGCTTTGAACTATGTAACATAATTTCATAAAAGTGTTCTTACAATACGCTTTGTCCACTTCATAGTTCTGTTACCATTTGGTTTATCAGTTCCTATAAGTCTTATAAACATGCAAATCTATTTTGCTTGATAGAAATTCAGTCTATAATTAATTCAAGGTCATAAACATGTTTAAAATTAGAGTTAATGATTCTCCAAACTATTACATTATTCCATTTATAAAGGTTATAACTTGAATTGTCTTTTTATAAAAGATTAACTATGCATTTTTACATAGGAGAACTATAGTTGTTAGCTTGATCTCTCCCATAACATATGGTCTCTATCCAAAACAAGGTTAATGTTTAGAGGAAAGAAATGTTACCAGCCAATTTCGTAGTGTGATGTTACAATGTAATAAACATAAGGATAAATGGTGAAATGAGTCTTATGCATGAATGATTTTGGCATTAACCAAGGTTTTGATAGGCCAACGTAAGCACAACGTTGATTTTCTAACCATGACCTAGTATCATATGATGACCGATGTGTTGATTGATAAGCAATAATTTGGTTATGACATAGTTTTACACCTCACTCCAAATGATTAAATAATTAGATATCGTTATATGCAGGCACTATAGCGAATCATCCAATGCATGGTTTGATTTACATGACCACCTGGTCATCTCCTGACTAAGAGTGGAAGGTATAAGAGGCACCATAACCCTAACCCTTATCATTTCTCCTCTGCAGTTCACACTGGCCCTTGAGGCTGCTCTACTTGGCTTTCATGGCGGTCGTTGGTACTCTTCTGCTCCAGTTCTCTCGAGTCTAGGATTAGCTTTCCTTTACCTCTGGTGTTTGGTTTTAAATCCATTCTTAGTGGCTGTGAGTTCTCATTCTGCAAACTTTGCTAAGTCTGCCGTTGCCTTTTGCTTACTGTCTGCACAATCTTCCTTTCGTTGTCCTCGTGGCTCGTTGTTGCGCGAGGTTCAGTCTTTACAGACTGTTGGGTCTTAAAATTTGTAACGCCTGTTGGAGACAGAATGTTTACGAGACTGTTCGTTGCTTCTAATGACAGGTAAATAATGATTTTTGTGTTCATTTACTTTGTTGCAAGTGTTTTTTTTTGCTGTTACAGTAGCATAAAATAAATCTTAAGTTATTTTAAGTTTTGACCTTCGTCTTTTAACTCCTTGCAGGTGTTCACCATTATAATGCATTTACGGTGGATGAGGTATGCAGTCAGCCAGCGAATGCCGTGGCTCATGGCTTAGTTCAGGTAAGCCCTGTGATTCATGTGTTGGGTTTTCACCCTACTTGTAACGGGGTGGTCATTTGGATTCACCCAGGGTTTGGGGAAACCTTCCTCGACTCACCATAAGTTATGTGGTTTGATTTCTTTACAGGTCATATGATGGTTTACCCAGTTTCGAACCCTCGCTAGTCGATGGGTAGACTCGGTTTTAACTGAGCAATGTAATTAGTTTTGACGTTTGGATTTATGACTTGTTTAAATTAATAGTTCTTTTGTAAAGACAGTTCTGTCTTCAAGATTATTTTGGTTTATCAGATGTTTAATATTATGCTCTATGCAAATTCAGGGTTTTTGCCCTTCTTGACTGTAAGTGAAGTTTTTTTTGCACCCTGAATTAAATACTCTATAAAATTTTATGATTATAGTTTTTAAGACTGATATATACAGTCATTGTTTAGTTGTAATCCTTACTCGTTTTTGCTCACAATTTACGAGCTAGGGTTTATCCTGTGGAAACCCTCATTTTTAAAATAAATTATTCTATTTAGTTTTCAACAATTTTTATTACTTATTTTGTTTGACTATTAACTAGTATTACCATGTGTTGTGGAAATTCTAATTTATAATAATTACCAATTCCTTTTGTTTGTCCTTAAAGGACTACAAGTAATTTATAATAACCCATTTGTTTAGTAGTTACATAATCTAATTAATTTGGTCTATAACTTTGATGTACTGGCATTTGTAATTGTAATATATATATTTGGGTTTCAACCCTGTCATTTACTTTTATAGATTCATATTGTTTATAAAAATAAAAATAAACAGTTTCTTTTATAAGTATACATTTTGTATATGTTATTCATTATTGTATTTCATTTCTGTGAAATGAATTTAGTTGGTTCTTTTACTAGTTAAGAATAACTATTCTTATGGTTTATCCTAGGTTACTAATGTATATAAAGAATACAGGTAGATTTTGGTCAGAAATATGAGCTAGGGTTTTTACCCTATTTAACTTTTATAAGAATGATTTCTGTATTGTTATTTCGTTAATTCAATTACTGTCACATGATTTCTTCAGTTTGTTTAAAAGAATTACTAACTTATAAACAATATTGTTTATTGTTAATAATAATATTATTTGTGAATACTGTATTCTCTTAAGTTTATATTTGCATATATATATTAATAATAAAGACTGAGAACAGTCTATAATAGTTTAGTTTATTTAATAAGATTATTTTTGTAAACTTGGTGAAAGGAATAAGAATTTTCATACCTGTCAATACTCCTTTACATATAATTTGTCTGTAAGAGTGTAAGGACAGTTCCTTATTAATAATACTTTAAGCATAGGTTACTATTGTCTTTTAGTTATTTTAATTCTAAGAAAAAGAATACTGTAAGAGTTATTAAGTTCTTATTTATTATATTCCTTATCTCAAATTAGTTTATCTTCATAATTTACTTAGGTTACCAATCCTTACTTAGAGTTCAAATAGTTGCAAGTAAAATAGCTATTATTATTAGGAAAATATATAAACTAACAGAACCATATCTACATCCTTACTTAACATAAATAATAAGCATTTAACTGACATTTCTATTTCTTCTATTTCAGTGTAGATGTATAGTTTATAAAAGAAGGTACTGTGTAAAATAATAACTCACATACTTGAACATACTGCTAATAGTAAAATAATATGACTCTATTCTTTTTCTAGTATTCTTAGTATACAGTCTAGTTTTAACAATAACCCTACTAAACAGATTAATGTTCTTTCTGGAAGCAACTATCTACTGAAAGAAAGATTTCAACATTCTGAAAATATAAGTAACTCTATTCAATTCAGAATCCTATCATATCTTTATCCATTTTAAACACACTACCTGTGCTAGAGTACGATCTGGTTTATTCGAGATGGGAAAAAACACAGGTAGGATTATTTTTTTCATCAAAGTACAAATACAACATTCAAACAACTAAGAGATTTTATTCTTAACAGTTCACTACATAACATATAAATCATTCATTATTTGTTCATACTCAGATATAAACTTAAACACAACAATTAAAAGTTTGTAGAACCTGTTTTAAAGCTGGATGACAACAGTGTTGGGAGGCCATTCCCCCCTACCAACTCATGAGAAGCGCTCAAACAACGACTTCGCGAGCCTATTCCTAGTATCCTTGGCTGGGAATGGGTGGAGCAAGCAACAAAATACTAGTCCAATGACTCAGTACTAACTCTGCACTCAGCAACAAGATCTTTCAGCTAAAAAGCTGTACCATATCACTTCCTACAGTTTACCCCTCAAACACCTTCCACAAATTCCCTTCCCAATGAATTCCTTGAAGTACATTCACCTGAATGATTCTCCTCTTGGAATGAGTAGCCTCATCTCTCTTCAATGGGATTTTTTATTAAGATTGCCTAGGTCTTTTTGGGTTAGTTGTCATTAATTGAGCCACCTGCTCTGATCCCACTTTCTTGGGGGATGATGACCCCAAATGTAGGGAGGTTTCCACCTGCAACATTGGAAGTGTTTGAGGATGCTGCCACTTGTCTATTTTCTCTCCACCTAGTCTCCTCCACCAACTTGACCAGTAATAGTCTTTTTAACAGCTCTCCCAAGCTGTTGTATCCACTTTCATTTATTTAAAATTAAAATATTCAGAATTACATTTAATATTCTTGACTCTGTTGAGTCATCATTTACAAGTTAGCATTAAATTTAACATAATGTCTTGGAATAAAATCAAAATAAGATAATATTATTTTGCAAAATTGGGGCATGTGACACTTCTACTTCATGGTTAGCCTCATTCTTCTCCTCAACAAGTCATATGGTATTTTATTGGTATATGGGGGAAACCTTGACAAAATTGACACGACCTCTTTAGGGATATGAAAATGTAGTGCAAGAAATAATACTCTAGCCATGTTTGAAAGACAAATGCACTGATGCCAAACCCAAATTTAAAATTATAGCACATGAACACGTAAGTTTTGTTATGAAATGCATAAAGCACATCAAATTAGTTATTTTTGACAATCTCATTATCATCGTTGGTCTAAACAATCTCATGGTATTAATATTTTTTATTATTTGAATCTTTATTGTCTACAATCCACACCTTTTCTTTGCAATCCATAAAATTTAATTGTTATTCTTTCCATATAATTTTAATAAAAAATCATTTCAGAATATTATTATCATAATGTAATATAAGCATTTATTTAAAATTGTTAGTTTTTCAACCAGATAAAGCAATTGAAGTGTCCCAAATTAGTACATAAACATACCACCTTGATGAATAACTAAACCTTAATCGACTAGTTATAGTAAAATAACAATATAGAAAGTAACTTTCAAAGGAATCATTATCAATGAAACCTAAATATCTAAACTACTTCTTGTATGATGGATTTTTTTCAAAGGAAAACAATTATGGATTCTAAGAGAATGCATGAGGGATCATTTTAATTTAATTAAAAATTTATTGAGTAAAGACTTCGGAAAAGGAAACACTCAAGATTCGTTGGAGGAAAAATATAAGATACTAAGCAACAATGAAATGAGATGCAAAATATGTCAATTAACTATGGGAAATGCCAAAACATTGGTATGTATATTTCTTTGGTTATCACATGGGCACCTTCGGAGTATTTTTCCAAGTATTTTGTGTTAGATTGACCAGACACTCAATGAAGTAATGATCCATTTGTTGTGGTCAATATATTTTATAAAAATCCTCATTTAATTCCCTTGAAAATGACAGATAATGATGATTTGTTTTTAAAATAAATAATTGTGAGATTGTAAAATATTTTCCAATAGCATGATATATAACATGAATTCCATGTTTCTAATCCATTTCTAGTGAACTCTATGGAGAATATTGTGAGGAACAAAGTTGCAGTACAATGTTACCTATCATCCCCAGAACTTCCACTCTACCCTTCTCCATGTCCGATATGTGTCATGTTCCCTAGAATTTCCTTTCGATTGCTTGAAAAACATGTTTTTGGAACCCTAAGTATGTTGTTGTTTTGGGTGTATCCATAAAGGATCAGGATTTCAACATTATGACATATCACAACCTAGGCACATCGACCCATCTGCCATAGTTGACCTTCTTTTTTCAATCCAATCAAGCAATTATTATCTTTTGTTTATTTTGTCGGTAGTCTAAACATGCTAAGATTATCTTTTCCTCGAATTCAGTCCAAAATTGAGAAAAAATGTTGGAATTACAAATATAACTTGTTGAGATTGCACAACCAATATATGATAATAGAGGTATTTGAGGACACTTAATCTATTTATACATTTAAAAAATTACAATTTAACCAAGTATTGAAAAAATACAAATCCAAATTAATTGTAGGATTACATATAATTTAGTATGCAAGATATCATATTTATGTCTATTTAGTTTGAAATATACAATGCTTAACATGAGGACTAGATGATACAATTATAATCCTCTCCTCTGTCATGTAGAGATTGGGTCCAGGTGCTCTTCGTGGTGTAGTTGACCTTCATGCATTGGTTGATTCTTTGTGATGAAGTCTATTTGCAAGTCCACATCAATACCTCTCTGTAGTATTTACCTAACTAATAATCTTACAATGATCCATCCTCGATCCTTGATGATGGAGCACAATAATACCTCTGTATAGTGTTTACCAAAGTAATAATTTCACAGTGTTCCATCCTTGATCCTCGATGATGTGGAGTAGAGTAGCATATGAAACCCATCACCACCAAACCCTTTTCCAATAAAATAACATGCTTCTAAATGCAAACCCTCTGTCAGGGTTAACTGTGATTCCTACCACATTAATATATTTGTCTCTACTTTTATTATAAAATGTATACGATTATTTTACTGATGATTTGGAATATTTTCAATCATAAGAATTTTTTTGGGGGAAATCTACTAAAACGAGAAACCAGACTGAGAAGACACATGTACATACCAGTGCTCAAGTTCATAGAATGCTAGATGGGGAGATACATGATATTAATCCCCAATCATTATTAGATGCCGAATGATCGGTTCAAGCACCACGAATAGTTGAGGTTCCAAAATATCGGAAGCTTCTCCAACAAAAATAATTGATGGTCGAAGTTTTTTAAGAACATCCTGATACAACACTGCTCCCTACAATGCTTAGTGAAATGAAAGTTTGTTATAATCCTTTGGATTCTAATTCAAAGTTCTAATTTGTTCAAAAAAACACAAGAACACTTACAGTGGTTGTCATCATGGTAGCATAATTCAAGTACAAATACAAATACGAATATGATTCAATATGGAAAAAATACGTAACTAAAAAATCCAATATGAATAAAATATGGAAGTAGACTTCTTATATATAATAGTTTTAATTAAATATACAACACTATATATATCATTTACATATAGTTAAACATACACAATATTTTTAATTAAATATTACATATCAACCATTAAATTTTAAACTTAAAAAAATTCATTATTTTTTTTTAACAAATTACTTATAACCAAAATTACTCTTTAAAAAACAAAAATATAATGTAGTTAATGCAAGAGAGAAAACTCTTACAGATTTTATTTTAATTATTTTAGAAATAAAAGTAAATAATATTTACCACTACTTACATTTGGAATTAATTAATGAATCTTTAAATTGTGTTAGCTTAACTTTGAATGTGGAATGAGCAAGGATATAAGTGGTTTTGGGCACATGGTTTTGGTAACCAATAAATCTAGTGTTGCTATTATATTTGCACATTTATTTTCTTTGGCATATTTTATTCTTATTAAAATGAATTAAGAAGTAAGAAATTGAAAGGTAATTATTTTATAGTGTTTGAATAATTAAAATTTAGGCTTTTAAAATCAATTTTCAAAATTAACTCGTATCTGTATTCCACATAGCTCGAATATTCGACAAATTCCAATTTGTTCCACAAGACCAATACAACTGAATTATGCTACTATGGTTGTCATATCCATAATTTGTGACCCTGAAGCACTTCTAGTTGTCGTAGGTGATTGATCTCCTTCATCACCTCACATATTTTAGCGTATTCAATCTTAATATCTGCAAATATTTTCAAAGACTTTTCATAATTCGCTTGGGTGACGACATGTATTAATAATACCCTGAGGTTTTGATTTAAATTTCATGGAATCTCGTGTATAAATCATTGATATATGTTTAAATCTATATGCAACACTGAAACAACTTAAATCTTAAAAACATAAATTTTGTATCAGGAGGTCAAGGTTTAGGCACTTAAATAAAATAGGATCAATCAAAGTTTTGAAATCTTACATCCATATCAACTCGCTTATCCCCACCAGAGGACCAACTATCATCTTCTTCCCTTCAAGGAAAGAATTTCTCTTTCAACCGTGTCTCATTTCTTATTTCATGATTACTTTGAATGTCTATCTCTTCTTGGTACACTTCCAAATCACATGTCTCCTCATCCTCTTCATATATGGTATCACGAGTATCGGTGTACATAATCTCGTCCATTCTTTGCAGCGAATTAACAGTAGAGAAACAATTTTCAACCAGTTCGAAGGTCTCCTTCTTGGGAATCCACTTCTTCATGTTTTTAGAGAGACACCTTATCCAATATTAACACACAAATTTCATATGACAAGCGAATAAAGGGATGTGATATTTTTCTAGGAAAGTGGAATAAGCCTGCACAAAGGATTCAATTCCTTCATTGACTATTCCTGGTAAGTAAATTTAGAGAGAGTGACCACATTAAAAGTATATGGAATTACCTCAAAATTTGAATGCAATACAATACTACCTTTAAAAACAAAATCATCATACAGAGGACAACAGGTTGTCACAACAACAGTAGTAGCATGCAGATCAAAGGAATGGATGGTTTCCTGTATTGGGTTCTGAAGCAAGTTAAGATGACACTAATGATCAATAGACCTCAGAATGTTGCACTGCCATCAACACTTCTCATTTTAATAACTTAAAATATGCTTAAGGAATTTATAATAGAACTAATGATCCACGGACCTTAGATGACTACACAACCGTCGACACGTTCTCATTTTAATAACTCAAAATATGTTGCAGCTAACCAAGTTAAGTAAGTATGCTCACAACAGCAACGAGATCCACTTGCTAGGACAGACAAAAGAGAAATAAGAAACCTAACAACTGGAATCCCATAATGTGGATGAAAGATAGAGGTATCTTACTACTTACTTTCTTGAGCACCAAGGACTAAATTACAAACATGCTAATCTCCAAGGAGATCGTTGAAGCTTTTAAATGAAAATTTGAAAGAAGTGTGCATGTAACACTCTTCAATTTTTTGAGCTATTCCATTTGTCTTTTCTCGCGAGCAGTAGGGCATATGCTCCAAATACACCACTTTCTCCCCCTACTGGCTACAGGTGTTACACAAGGGATAGAATCAATTCATATTGTCCCACATGCAATAGAACTCGAGGAGAGTAACTCTATAAATTAATTAATTTTCTGACAACCTGTTTGAAAAACCCCTTACGAGCAGAGGCTTTGGCAGGAAAATAGGCAGAATCCACTGTATAAGGTTTTCAAACATGTTGTCCTGCCAAAGTCAGAAACCACGAGGAGCAGAGTAAAACCGTCATGAAAGGACACACAACAATAACTCATTGGCGAGAGGGATGATGAACATGAACATGAACATTAGTTTTCAAAATGCACCTCGGAAAAAAAAAACGCCTATCTGTGTAAATATTTAAAATAAAACAATAAACAAGATATAATTTTAATTAAAAAAATAAAAATTAAACAATAAACATGATATAATTTTAATTAAAAAAATAAAAATAAAAAAATAAGAGGGGTTCATTTACCTTGGACCGATAACATGTAGTGGACACATAATGGGGTAAGAGGTTGGAACGTGATTCTATTTGTGCTCCAACCTCGAGCCAACTTTCCCACCTCTTACCCCATTGTGTGTACACTACATGTTACAGTGCACGGGTAAAAGAACCCGTCTTTATTTTTTAATCAAAGTTATATCTTGTAAAAAAATAAGAGGGGTTCATTTACCTTGGACCGATAACATGTAGTGGACACATAATGGGGTAAGAGGTTGGAACGTGATTCTATTCGTGCTCCAACCTCGAGCCAACTTTCCCACCTCTTACCCCATTGTGTGTACACTACATGTTACAGTGCACGGGTAAAAGAACCCGTCTTTATTTTTTAATCAAAGTTATATCTTGTCCATTTTTTTATTTTAAGTTTATATGTTAGTTTTAAAATAAATAAATAAAAGTTTAATGTTTTTTAATTAAAGTTTATTTTTACATAGTTTTTAATTATAAAACTTTAAATATTAATAATACATTGTGGGTTAGCACAATACATTGCCTGCAAGTTGTGTGTGCATATATAATGTAAAAGCGAGATATGAAGAGATGTTTGCAAGTTGTGTGCACATACATAAGCATTCTAGACACAACTAATGCCAAATGAAAAGTGCTTTTGTGGTTTTCTCTTATATGGGTTTCCACGTTAAGATCTATGTGTCAAATGGTGTATGCTAATGTTGTGTGATGTGTTGTGTTTTGTTGTGATTGCTGATAATATGTTTCTTTTTATATAAGTAAATGGAATTACAAATTCTTTAATGGGTTGTAGTATGTTGTTATCATAACTGCATGTCGATGACTTTGTGTGTTGTTTAATATGTCACCCTTGTTGGTCTGCTTCTCGATTATTTGCATGGAAATATCCCATTTACCACTATGGAAACCTAGTTCCTGCATCTCCCATAGGTATCTCGAGTGCGACTGCACTTACGTCGCAGGTGTTGATGACCGTGCTATGCCCTGTCGAGCCAATGCCATGGGTTTTGTTGGAGGAATTGAACCTGGGTCGATAGATAAATAGCCAACAATTCACAACTAAAAAGAAATATTTTTGAGGTTCCAAAGTACTTACCTTGAGTGGGCCCAAACCAAGGGATCTCCTGGAACCCTTGCTAAACTAACCAATTTAAAGATAAATAAGACTAGTTTTTATTCATTAAAAACCTTCTATTAAAACAAGGGAACAAGATCAGGGGTGGCAGGAGCGGGGGGGATCCTGGTGGATCCCGAAGGAAATGTTGAATTAACCTTCGCTTGGGGCTTAGGCATCAGAACTAATAATGAAGCGGAATGGATGGCTCTTCTTCAGGGCCTCCGCATTCTTTGCTCTAAGCAGCTTCAAAACGTGTTGATAATTGGAGACTCCAGGCATGTCATCTATAAGTTGATCAATGGTTATCCTACCGGGGCAATCAAATGTCGTCGCCTATATGACAAAGTTAAGTCCCTCATGTCTCAATCCTTTGAGGCTTTCCATATTCTACGGGAAAACAATAGTGCAGCGGACAGTTTGGCAAATGTAGGAGCCAGACTTCCCCAAGGCCACTTCAGCCAGGATGGAAATCCTCCCCTTCTCATTCACATTTCATGAATTGCAGGCTTAAGCCCTCTCACCGAACCTCCCTCCTCCGGAGCAGATTTTGGCATCCCTTGTCCTTGTTTAAATTATTTGGAAGCCCCATAGCCCCCCCCCCCTTTTCTCTTTTCCTCCATCCTTTCTCCCTTTATTCTTTCCCCCCTCCCTCCTTCCCCTTATCCCTCCCCTCTCCTTATCCTTCTCCTGTCATCCCTTTCTCGCCCCCTCCCAGCTGGCCTCCATCCCCCTCATCCTTTCAACGGCTCTCAGCATTTATTAGCCTGTCCCGTCCTCACTCCTTTCTTAGCCGTGTGGTTTTCCCTCCTCCTCGCGGTCATAGCAGCCATTAAGTTCATCCGGCCTACGAGTTATTGCCCTCCTCCTTCGCACGATTCTCGTCTCATTGGATTTACCTCCAGGATGTTCACCGGTAGAGACATCTTCTTCTGCTTTGCTCTGGGGTTTGGCTCTGGTTCTGCAGAAATTGTGCAATTTCTTTTGACTGTTGTAGCAGGTGTCGAAGAAGGAAGATTGCAGGGCTTACCGTGGCAGTCCCTCCCTCTCATTTGTGCTTTCGTGAAGGAGCGTCTCGCCCTTGCTGCCTTCTCTATTTGCCATTGCAGTTCAGGTGAAAGTCTGGCCCATAATGGCAGTTTGAATCGGGTCTTGGGATGTCTGTGTACAGGTTGGAAAGAAGGAGTGGGTGGAATATCGGCTCTCTCAGAGCAGTTTGGGGATGCTGCGTTGCAACAAGAGCTTGAAGACCTCAGGTGCATTCTCAGTGCTATCTCTAGTGGGAACCAAAAAAGTCCTGTCCATCCTTTGTATAGACAGTTCGCTTGCATCTCAATTGCTGCAGACTCAGGAAGAATGGATCGAGCTGGGGAAAACGCAGGCTTAATGGACATCAGAAAGAACCTCCATCGTTTATATGAGATGACAGCTATAGGGATCATGGATGCTAAAGAAATGGCGAAAGAAGTCAAAAGCATGGGGGAAACTGTCAGCTACAACTCATTGCAGATAAGCAACCATGATGCCCGAATAGATGATAATGAAAGCAGCCTGCGCGAAATGATGGGCAAGCTGGACAAAATTCAGGAAGACCTTGAGAAGCTGCTCTCTATGAACCAGGGAAGCAGGGTTAATGGGGTAAACACAGGAGATGATCAGCCAATGGAAGAAGAGTCCGTCGTGCAGCCTAGGGCTCTCAGAGGCAACCCTTAATATCTCACTTATGGTCTCTGTTTTTACTTCTGGTTAATGTTTTTTTGTCTTTTGTTATGTAAGCAGTTTGTCAAGGTATATACTACCCGAGACCCTAGTAATTTTGAAGAAACTATGTGCACAATTTTGTGGAAAACTCTCTGGATCAGTCTGCTATGCAGCAATTTTGGCCTACAGGATTACTCTATCCTTCCTGTGATGTAATGAATGGCTGTGCATAGCCTGTTTATAAAATCCCTTTTTTAGTTTTTGTTAAAAAAAAAACAAGGGAACAAGATATTATGTTACCAGCAAGGGATAGAATGGAAAATGTTTGAGAGAAGAATAAGGATTGATTTAATGAATATATTATGTTACCAAATGCACTATTATTTGTACAGAAATAACTCAAAAACCGCTCATGGAAATCAACTCCTTAATTCATGGAAAATGTCCCAGCTAACTAGTAATATGCATGCAATTTGGTTGGATTGATTTCCTCTTTAGAAATTAGAATTTTCATCCATGATTTCAACTTGGGATTATGTTGATTTATTCTTCCATGTTGTGGAATCTACTGAGAATAATCGACACTTGAGAAAATTGTCTATGCAATCAGCTCCTTGATTTGTGGGAGTTGTCACCCAGTTAACTATAAATATGCATGTTGATTTTGTGGGATTGAATCACCATCTTAGGAATTCGACTTGGAATAAATGATTTCATATTAGTATGATATTGAGTCTTTATTTATGTTCTGAAGATCATGAGAATCAAGAGGGGACATAATCCTTAAATCTCTCCACCAAACTTTAGTCTTAACTAGTGAACTAGTTGATATGGACTGAGTTGACTTTTGTAACTTGATCTCTTTCACTAAGATTTTAGATAATGTCCACCTACAGCTCCATCACAAATTAATAATACGTTGAAAAATATTATCCAAATATCTCAATAAATAAATCAAATGAATAAGCAAATTAGGTAAATTACTAATCAAATGTCAATATATTCATTAAACAAAGATTCATAGGCTTTTGGGAAGAATATTATAATTTTTATAATAATCTATGAAACTTAAACTCATATGCCTCCCTAACAAGACTTAGGTATGACTAATATGGTCCAAATAATGTTCCACTTATGGGTCTTGTCATGCCCCCCAACTTTAAGGCTTTGCATGTCCTCATGCAGCAATAAAAATCCCCAAATGCACATCACTTTTCTATATATATTTTTTTTCAAAATGATTGTACATTACAGTTCCTGTACTATTCTGTTTTGGTGAGGAAACCATTCTTTAAACCAATCCCTTTAAGGATTCATTTTTTTTGGTGTGGATGGTTAATTTTCCAAGAGAATACTAGCATAAACCATCCAAGAATATCCAAATAGTGTTGCTATAAACTAAGAAAAAATCTCAACATGTGGATGCCCTAAATCTTCCATGAAAAAATTCTTCCAAATTGTGAAGGAGAAAATATGAATCCTAATACACATGCTGCTACACAGCCCCCTCATAATTCCTTTAAACTCTTCTCAACCCATGTCTAAGAAATTATTTCATCACAAAGCAATTTCCAAATTTTGTGCAAGCTGATTTGACTTGTGTTGCTTCATGTAGAATTGTGTGTCTTATGCTTCACTATGCATGTTTTTGGCTCTTCTTGCATGAGATATGTATAACTTATGAAACTCAAAGAAATTTCATGAAATACAAGATTGAAAACCTTTATCACTGTGTGCATGGGGCATGCATATAGAAAACAAGTACGCCAAAGTTTTTAAACTCACTTGGAGAAAAGTGTGGCCTTACTCATGCATTTTCATTGCTTTTCCTATCTACTATAGGATTTTGTTTGCATGTGTCCTTGGATACTTGAATTCGACACTTAGAGTAATACTTGCATGACAAATTTCACTTTGCCCCAACTTTAGTCCCGATGTCGACATCGTTAGTGAATTAGATGAATACTGCATGCATAAAGTGTTAAGAAGACGTGCGATTGATTTAAACTTTTGAATGCAACTTACTTCTTGGATAACTTGGAATATAGTTCTAAGGTTGATGTATTGAATATATTTGATAGTTTGATTGTAAGCTTTTCATTTCCCCTTTAATGTGCAAAATTGTGTAGTTTCAGGACTAGATGTATATTTTTTGTAGGTGCTGAAAAAGTAGAAAACATTTAGTGGCAAATTATGTAGGTGCTTTTCTTTTTCATGCGATAACTGGACCGTCACTTCTGCTAGATGTGAGTTTTTTGACAATGTAATGTACTACAGGTATACAATATAAATGAATCTTTGGTGATGATAGTGGAATGAAATGGATTTATTTAATATAATCTAGACATTGTTAGTCAGATCAATATTGCTCTATCTAAATGAATATGCAATGTAAGTGGAAAGGATAATTGCAAATGGGATGAAAATAGTGATGAATGAAATAAATTTGACAAGGGAGTATGAATGTGGACAACAGTTGATGCATGGATTGATGGGGATGGATGTACCTACAAAAAATATCATACCATTTCATTCTTTTTGCATTTTGAAGATTGAATATTGAGTAATACTTTCCATACCCTTGCTTAGTGATGAAATGATTATATATATGTGTGTGTGTGTGTGTGTGTGTTTGTGTGTGTGTACGTATCCTCTTTGAAAATCCCCCCCCGCCCAACTTTAGTTCATTACTTACTAAAGCATGATTTGAAAAATTGATATCTTACTAAAGCTTGGATATATTGTTAAATGAATGAATTGACAAGAGACAGTAAGTTACCTAAATTACATAACCTCTTATTCATTTGGATGTGTGTTTGAAATTTCTTGGATGAATGGCTTGTTTTATTTGAGCTAGAAATGTTTCTTCTTCCTCGCTTGCTTGATTGAAATCTTTGTTGGCTCGCTTGAAATATTCACTGGCTCACTTAATATAATGATGGATGGATCACTTGATTCAATAAATGTTGTTTTGCTTGATGATATTTAGGCTCGCTTGATGATATGAATCATCTCTTGATTATATGTGTCTATCCCACTTGATGAAACCTTGGATCTATTCTTTGAACAGATTTGTTGGAGTCCTCATACTCATAATCATCTTTTCCTCTCTATGAAGATGGCTTGTTTTGCATGCAGGAATCCTTCATTGATCATGAAAACTTATATGATTAAAAATCAATCCTATTTGAAACCGATATTGATGGATTATATTTAAAAAATCTTATATATTCCCTTGGAATATTGAAAATCTTTCATTTTTGTTTTTAATTCTGCTTTTTTGGCTTGTCCCTGTGTAGGTCTAAAATTGAATTCTTTGACCCCTTTAGAGAAATCCTTTTTTGATGAAATTGTATGAGTAAATATACTATTATGTACCCTACATTATGTAAAAAAATTAATCATTGATTCCATTCCATTAAGGATTAATGTTTAAAATACCAACATGTGTCAGATTTGCCTTCAAATCCCCATGCTTCTTGTATGCAATTGTATTTAAAAAATTTCACCCTGTTTTTTTTTAACAGAAACTATAAAAGGTTTAATATTAAACAGGCTGTGCAAAACCATATGTTACATAAAAGTGTTCTCTGAGAGTTCTTGCTATTCAAAAAAGGAGAAGACAAAACTGGGCCAAAGAGATGACCATAAAAAGCCACACAGAGTTTTTACATAGCTTCTAAAAACTGAGGTAGTATGTACCCTAATAAACTGTTGATTAAGGAACAGACAAAAAAACATGGACTATTAAAACCATTAAAATTTTCTTGGGTGCTTCAGTGGATAAACGACCAATTCCTCCTCCATAGGATGAGCTGCTGCTACGGGATTTTTGTTTGCTTGACTGCCTTGATTCATGTTTACCAAATGCTGGAGGTCCTACTGAATTCTGTCCACCTTACCCATTATTTCTTTGAGATTCATCTCTATGTCATCAATCCTTGAGTCGTGGTTGCTTATCTGATAAGAGGTGTAACTAACCACCCCACCCCCCCCCCATATTCTTGATTTCTTGGGCAATTTCCTTATTGTCCATAATGCCAATAGCCACCATTTCATACAAACGCCTGATATTTTTCTTCAAATATGCGAGACCGAAATTTTCATTTGCATGGTCCATTCTGCCTTGTCTGGAATTAGGAATGGCAAGTGCTAATTTCGAGAAATTACTGTGAAGATCCCTTACTGCACCTTCGGGCTCTTGAGCCTGCTCACCACACGAAAAACCACTGAGGAAAAAATTGAGAGTGCTAAATTCCCGTAGGAGAGAATCACTTTCTTTCTTGCTGTGACAGGAGAGAGTGCCGACCGTTCCTTCCTTCCACCCAGAGCAATTACACCCAAGAATCAATTTGTTGCCTATTATGAAAGGCTGGCATTCAATGGGAATGTTGAGCCCAGCACCAGAGTTTAAATGCCACAAAGGACCATCGGCTTGTGGACAGCAGTAGCAGGTGAAGAAAGTGGCTAGAGCCAACCTTTCCTTGATGAAAACCATGCTAAGAGGAAAGACTCCCATGGGATCCCCTAAACTATGCCTTCATCTACACCAGAAATGATAGCCAGCAGAGTCCTCTTCAGAGAAAACATAGAGTGAGAGGATAGCACACCATTAACAAAGGGAGCTTGGAGATAAGGGAAAATTCCGAAGGAAGACATAATCAAGAGGATGAAGAGATCTGGAGCGTGCGAGCTGAGAATGCATTTACGCTAAGGGAGATGGCTCATAAAAGCAGCTAAGATCGAGGTAAGGCTGGTGAGGAGTGGAGACCACATGTCAACAAGGAGGAGAGAAAATGGAAGACACGTTAAAACCCTTGAGCCTTCACAAAAATCAATGGGAATGGGTTTAAAACAACGAAAATCAAACCTTTGATTCCACAAGTTCATTAGGGAATGGGTTTGGAGTTTATGCCTAAACCATTGAGGCAATAGTGACCCTGAGGGAGGGAGGCCCCTTCATTGGCCAAGGCATCAGCTACAACATTATTTGCATGAAGAATGTGGTAGAATTCACAATGTTTTGATAGGAGGGGAGTGATTTTATCATACAGCCGTCGATGCTTTATAGAGTCGGTGGTGTATCCATTGATCATTTTATATATGGCATGTCTTGAGTCTCCAAATATCACTATCCTGGAGAGATTAGTGTTAGATAATATTTCCATTCCCTGTAAGAGAGCCAACCACTCAGCCTCGTTGTTGGTACTATGGCCAAGACCCCAAGCAAAGGTTTGTTTGATTTGTCCTCCAAGATCTATAAGGATCCCCCCCACACCTGCCATCCTTGAGTTTCCCTTTGAGGCACCATCAAAGAAGAAAGAATAGGAATTTCTTTCCAGTAACCAGGCCTTGAACTCACTGCAATTATTTCTTATCTCCCATGGGAGTGTGCTAGTGGAATGCTTGATCCTTGTATTTGGGGATTTGGACTGAGGGGGGCTCCTCTCTTTTAGAAAAATTCTGCACCATGAAGAATGTGGCTCTGAGATATTTTCAGATACAGGAAAGCTGATATCTCTCAAGGAAAACTTTTCAGCTATCATTCCCACAGTTTTTGAAACTATATGGGTTGAAACGAATTTTTGATCTTTGAAAATTGATTTATTCCTAGCCATCCATAGTTGCCAACATAAATTCTTTGGAATGGTGTTCGAGAGGCACCTGAGGATGGTTTTTTTATTGAGATTTCCAAGATAGTGTTTAGTCCAATCCTCTAAGAGCTGAGCCATAGAACCTGGGGGTCTAAAATGAAAACCCAAAGGGAGAACGCATTGCCAAACCTTTAAATAAACACCGCACTATAGAAAAATATGATTTGAGGTTTCAGCTTCCGAGTTGCAAAGGGCACACCGAGAGGGATCTGCTATCCCTCTTTTCCTAAAATTTTCAGTCGTGAACAATTTATTGTGCATCAAGGTCTAGATGAAAGAGTTTTCCTTTGGGATACTGTCTGGATGCCAAACCTTTTTCCATAATCGATCATTTGCTGCCAAATCCGTTGAGAGCCTCTTATATCCTTCTTTGACCGTATACCGTCCATTTTTCCCCAACCGATGCTATCCCTTGAAGCTTCGTTTGTTGGAGTCATTCCATGCAAGGATGAGAAGAGGAGATTCTTAGCTTCTTCCAAATGAATAGGTGGGTGAAATTCCTTCCAACCAATCCATCACCCCTTCGAATTCCATAAGAGAGATCATGGAGAGTGTGGATACCAAAGCTGCGAGCCCATTCAGCTAATTCGACCATCCCTGGGAGCGAGGTGAGAGTAGGATGCCCTAGAATGCTTCTTTCCCAAACTTTATTTTTTTTACCATTACCTGGAATCCAATAGTAGTTAGACTATATTAAATTGATAGAGGCTTTGCACAGGAGCCAGAGGGAGGTTCCCTTGCCAGTCCACAAGCTGTCTAATATTTTTGATCTAGGTCTTTTGATGTATTTTTTCCTTATTACTTCTTTCCACCATTCTTTCTTGCCTGTTACCAACCTCCAGATCAATTTTTCTCCTAGAGCTTTGTTCATTTGCTCCAGGTCCCTGATTCCTAATCCACCTCTGCTTTTTGGTCTTTTGACTGTGTCCCATTTAATGAAATGAAATTTCTTTCTTTGCACCTTTCCTCCTTGCCAAAGAAATTTTCTGATTTCCATACAAATACTGTTTATGACACTCTTAGGGGCTAATATCATCGAGCTAGAGTATATTGGGTAAGAGGAGAGAATAGAGTGTATGAGAGTTATTTTCCCTGCAAGATTTAACCACTTTGAGCCCATAGAATGGATTTTATTTTTAATCTTTTGGATGACCGGATCCCACATGGTAGAATCAAAGGTCTTTTTGGTTATAGGAATACCCAGATAAGTGAAATGGGTCCAATTATAAGTAGCATTAATGTGGAGGATTTGAGATATACTATGGAGAGTTGTTATGTTGCAATTCCATCCATAGAGCTAACATTTATTCAGGTTGGCAGAGCTTCCTGAAGAGCAGAGGAAAAGATCTAGGGGTCTTAAGAAATTTTTGGAAATTTGAGGGGAGGCTATGCCTAGCAGTATAGTGTTGTCAGCAAAAAGAGCATGATTGATAGGATGAACTCCATTTCTGAAGGAGAGACCTAGGAGGGAGCCTTCTTCCTGGAGTCTAGAGAGTCTCCTACTCAAGGAGTCAGCCACAAGAATATAAAGAAAGGGGGAGAGGGGGCATCCCTGCCTTATCCCTCAGGTGTATTTAAAAAATTATGAGTGCCTACCGTTGATTAAAGGGGTTTTCCAGGGAGAATTTATACAAGCTTGAACTTGATTTATGAAGATAGAGGTAAAAACAAATTTTTTTAACACCAGCAAAATGAAAGAATGTCTCAACCAATCAAAATCATTTTCCAGATGCAATTTAATAGCCATACCTAACTCACCCTTTTTAGTGCTTGAATGTATTGCTTCCTGGACCATAAGGATGTTATCACTTATTTGTCGGCCTTAGATGAAGCCTCCTTGATTAGCAGATATCAGAGATTGAATAATAGGCTTGAGTCTTAGAGATAATACTTTGGAGAAAATTTTGTAAGAGACATTGCAAAGGGAGATAGGTGGGGTTAGCCTCTTTGGGAATCAGAGCCAAAAAGGTGGAGTTTGTGGCTCCTCCCATTTTGCCTTTCGACCTCCAGGAGATAAGACGCATAAGGTCCTTTTTTATTAAAGACCAGAACATTCTGTAGAAACGGATAGGGAAGTCATCGAGGCCTGGATCTTTGTCTAGGTGAAGGGTCCAAATAAGCTTCTTAACTTCTTCCTTTGAGATGGGGGATTCAAGATGGAGACCTTCCTCTAGGCTAATCAGGGCAGGGATGTCTTGAACCATTTCTTCCATGTATTCCTGTGATACATACTTTTCATCATTGTACAAACTTTCAAAGAAACCTCTTACCTCAGTGCTAATTGTCGCTTGTCCTGTGATGACTGCATCATCTTCATTTTTGAGCTCCCTCATTGTGTTCCTCCTCTATCTCTCTCTGCATTGATTTTGAAAAAAAATTGTGTTTTGGTCTCCCCTTTTAAGCCAGAGAACCCTTGATTGTAATCTCCATCCCTCTTCCTCTAGTCTTATAATTGATTGCAGGCTTTTTCCAAGCTCTATTTCTCTAAGGAGATGCTCTCTGGTGATTTCACTTTCCTCCATATCCACTTGAAGGGCTTCCATTTTTTTAAGATTTCTATTTTTTTTAGATGGCTCTTGATAGTGATGCTTGACCCAAGACTTGAGGGTTGATTTAACCCTTTCGATTTTCTGTTCCCAAGAGAAGGCTGGAGACCCTGGGATGAAACAACACCAAGCATTTGAAATGATGTCCCTGACTCCTTCTGATTCTAGCCAAATATGGTTGAACCGAAATGGGAGGGGCCCCAAATTTTCCTAGGGCAGAAAAAAAAAGACAGATCGGCTTATGATCCGAGATGGACGTACACAGGAGTTTGGACTCAGAATAAGTCATGAGAAATGAGTGCTAACTAGAACCCGGTCCATCCTGGTAGCTATATGACCTGGGCCAATTCTTTTGTTTCTCTAGGTGAAGGAGACATTCTTTGTCTTGATATCAGATAGACCCCAAAGCAAAATCAAGTCCTCCAGTCTTTCTCTGAAGGGATCCCTAACTTTAGTTCCAAATTTGCGCTCCTCTGCAGAGATAGTGACGTTGAAGTCTCCCACTATGAAGCAAGGGAGGAGCTTTTTCCCTTCACATTGTTCCTCAAGGGAGTTCCAAAAACTATCTTTCTATGCTTGGATAGTTGGTCCATATATAATCCCTATCCAGAACATTTCTTTCTTTTCTTTCTTTTCTAACTTAATGAACAACTAATTTTTATTCTCAATAGCTGAATGCATAACAAACTTTTCACTATCCCACCAACATAGAATTCCTCCAGAGGCTCCGTTCGCACTAATGTGTAATGTCCCTGACCCTTTGACTGGCGAAGAGGATGATACTATCACCAAACATACAAGCAAATACCCCCATGAAAATGAACAGGCCTATGATGCTGAAATAAAAAGCTTAAAACATAAAACATACTAAGATGCATAATCCTTCATATGCATAGCGGAAGCAAACATACATTCAATCAAGAATGCCACATGTTCATTATATTCATTAAGCAGTAATATAAATGTAGAGATGAAATAGTCAAGAATACTTATCTTAAACAAGATTCGTCTCACAACCAGCTACATTGCTGCAACGTTCCACCCAACCATAGGCCAGCATGCTCATCAATCTATCGGCAACACTGCCACCCTCGAGCGAGGAATGATTCCTCAAGGAATAAGGGTCAAAGTAGGATTACACATAGCCAAAGTACACAAATCATCCAAGCCCACATAGTAGGGTTTATCAGGCCGTCAAGGAGCTAGGAAAGGATAAATGCTAAGCTGGTGGCCTCAATGGAGAGCTGAGGACACCTACACCAAAGTTAACCTAAATTTTAAGACATCCACACACCCGACACTAGGAATTAGTCCTTTCTCTACTTCACAGTCCCTCAGGCCTTGAATTCCCTTTCCAATACTCTTCAAGGGTTGTGGAGAAAAAATCCATCAGTCTAACTCTATCTGAGTGGCTCCAAACACTAGTTTTCTCAAGCATACCCAGCCTCTAATCCTACTCTCAATAGTCCAAAGTACAACCAACGCATGTCGCAGTAAGACAAACAGTTCATAGCTCTATGAAGAAGGTAAATATAACATGGTGACAACCCCAAACAAAAGGTAAAACACAGTTCAGGTCAAACAACACTTCAGATTTGTTCTTGGACCTAGCGTGGCCAAAACAACTCAGCAACAATCCCAAAAGATGTTTGCAGCCTCAGCAACCAAGAAGCAACCCAAAACTAGGGGAAGACAATAGTCCCAAACTCACAATGACAACGATGGCAACATTACACAGTCCCAAAATAGGGGAGAAGTCTGATTCTCAATCTTGGACAAAGGAAAAACATAAACGCAGACCAAAATCGAAAAGGAGAACAAGCATGAACTTACACACCGCAGATGGGGAGAATATGGATTCCCCGTATTGACAGGGAAAGCATACACATAGTAGAATCATGCCTCTCAGGCCGCCTTCCAGCTTGCGGCGTGAGATCACAGTCCCCAACTCTTGCGTGAGGGAAACCATCCCATTTCCAGCCATAGTCAGCAACGATGGGAAACAAGGATCCTTTCTCAACAATGAAGCCACGACATGATTTCATAGCCGACAATGGTGGAGTGAAGAATCGACTCCCCTCCATGAACAGGAGGAAACACAACCCCCAATCTCCAAAGGAAGGACGGGACAATACACAGTTCACAACGGGAAAATCGATCCTTTGTGTGCATGTAAGGAAGAACATAATCACAGACTGGAAATTGGTGTCTGAGAAAAATAAGGCAAACCCACCAACAATGAATTGTAAACCCTTTTAACTCCACCCTGCATGAGGAAAAAAAATAGTCAACGGTGGGGAGAGTGGACCAAATGATCGACCATCGCGTCGTGGAGAGAGTGAAGGTGTGAGCGTAGTGGTTTTCTGCCAACCCATAGCTTCCCCCACTATCAACAGAATAACTAAGGTGACACATGAAAAACTCCCAATGTCCCCCAAGGGTTATACAACCCCTCCTTAACCTTAGGAAATCATGCCCTTTTCATTTAATGTTGCACCATCGTAGTTGGATGTAGGTTTATTTTAATTAATGTGCATACTTACATTATGTCAAAATTCTAATGTGCTGGATAGCATGATATACCATCAGCAACGATGCCTCTTGCTGAGACATACACAACCAAATTAGTGGTGGGGCTTTTTCCTTTAGCTCCACACCACGATTTATTACAATATATACATCATGTACCTTTTAATGCAAATGGGGTCAAAAATGGGGCATTACAATCCCCTCTCCCTTGGAATAACACCGTCCTCGGTGTTCCAATACATATGAATACATATACAATTTGCACATCCAAAATTTCAAAATTTTGTAGATCTGTCCCATGTTCAATTATTTACTTGAACTCTCAGGACCAAGCCCCTTGACTTCCACAAACTTCTCCTGCTGGTTCTCAGCTTTCATCTCATCCCCAAGTAGAGGAACTTTGTGGCTGCTGCCCTCTCTATGTTCTCTCATTGGGCAGTCACGGTGTAAATTATGTCCTCCGTATTTCCAAAATTTCCCTGGCTGCTTCATCTTTACTTGCTCAATTTCCTTTGAGTCTTCATGCCTGGACCGTTTCTTAATGGATTGCTTGGACGAATGTCCCATCATTGATCTACCTTCCTTGCCTTTACGGATTGCTCCCAGAAGGATTTTTACCTCCCTTTGCAAACCAATAGAGTCTTGCAAAATCTGGTGGTTCATCTCATTCTGCCTTTTCTCTATCTTGAGCATCTCTCCAATATTCTCTTGGGTCCCGGCAATCATTTGAAGGAGACTTCCATCCAAGTACAACAACTTTTGGTCTGCTTCCATGATCAATGTGCACCACTAGATTTCACCCTTCTCACCGGTGAAATGCATCATTGAAATTCTGTTAGACCAAGCATAATATAGGCATTAATATCAGTCAATTAATTGCCCAATTGGCATGACAGTCCAAGTCTCATCAAGGAGACTTTCATATCTTTCATGTCTTCCCAACAGGCACATGAGCTCATTCATGTCCATTCTTGGGTAGGGAATTAACCATTCTAGCATCCACAATTTACTTTAAGCAAATACACATATTCTATTTTCAGTCATACATGCTTTCAACAATCTTTTGTTTTCACAATGCGTAAATATACATATATATATATATATAATCAAAAAGGAAAGAGAGAGCAACAGGAGTTTTTTTTTTCCTCTTTGTTTTGTTCCATCCTAGAACCCACACCACCGTTGTGGCTTTTCATGCTCTCAACCTCTTTCACTTCACCGTGAATGCTGGACCAATCCATCTTGGTCATGACACTTAGTGTCTCCGGTCTATTTCAAACCTCTCAACCATGGAGCCTCCCCACATGGTTTGTCTCGGCTTCTAGGAAATTCATAGTCTCACTAGCACCTTTTTCATTACTGCTCATTCTTAGCCCTTCATGACAATCACATGTCCACATGCACCCCTAGGATGCTCTCATAGTCCTCGCTTCCAGCAATACCTATATTCAAACATTGAATAAATTCACATGTTTAGTTTATTCTCATCAATTTTTATCTCTTAAACAAGAGCTTAAAACATCATAACCAAATCATATACACATGCATATTCATAAGCAAGAATTACAAAATAATCCAATACTTATCTTTATTGTGCGTTTCCTCATTGGTCCACAGGATCCTCCTTCGCTTTGCAAGCCTTGGGATTTCCTATGGACTTGGATGTTAGGTCAGCACGCAAGCTGCTTCACAACATCCTTATATATATATATATATATATATCAGGCATAGTCAATCCAACCTTCAGTTGGGTTTATCAGACCATCAACAAATCGCATGTACTTATATCAACAATACACTTAGATCAACAACCAATCATCAACCAAGCCAACACCGTTGGGTTTATTGGGCCATCAACAATAACACATGCACTTATATCAACAATAAATGACCACTTCCCATATCACACAAGAGACCACTCCCTTCTCTGAGTTGACAGTCCCTCAGGAATGTCTCCTTCTCTGTGCTCTTTAGAGAGACCACTCCCTTCTCTGAGTTAACAGTCCCTCAGGAATGTCTCTGTAACACCCCGGTTTTGACCCCATTTGCATGATGTATATAATGTAATTAATCGTGGTGAGGAGCTAAAGGAAAAAGCCCCACCATCAATTTGGTTGTGTATGTTTTGGCAATGGGGATAGTTGCCGATGGTATATTGTGCTATCCGACACATTATAGTTTGGCATCATGTAAACATGCACATCAAATAAAATAAACCACAACCAGCTACAACGACGCAATGCTAAAATGAAAAGGGCATAATTCCAAAGGATAAGGGTGTGGGGGATGTCAAACCTTGGTCTATGGGGGGGAAATCCTTGTTTGATTTTCCATCTTCCCTTGTCTCATCCAACCTCTTTAATGTTTTGTGGAGTATTTGAGGTAGTTATTGCTGAGTAGTGGTGGCTGTGGAAGGACTGTCAGTCCTTGCCCATGTGCCCACTCAACCAGCAGACTCTCCTCTTCACGTCACTGGGGCAGAGGAGTGACTTTCCATTCCATTCTCCCCACTCTTTCCTCTCTCTCCATTCCTCCATTGTTTTGGTCTGGTCCATCCTCACGCGGAGGGTTCTCTTCATGAACAGGCGGGAGATCTTCGTTGTTACCCTCACGCAGGAGTGAAAGTCTTGCTCATTTCTCACGCAGAGATGGTTCGGCTTCCTCACGTGCACCATTTGGGGGATTCTTCATCGACTAATCACCCTCACGCAAAGAGTCATTCTCTCTCCCCTTCTTATGCACAGGATTTCTGCGTTGGTTTTCCTCACGCAGGGAACGGGTGAAATCATGGCTATCACTCAGGAATTTTGCATTGGTGCAGGAGCCATTCACACTCGGGGCTGTGTTCCTATGTGTTAATCCATACCATTTTCAGTGGTATGTGTATGTCTCCTTATCAATTGTGGCCGTGTATGCTGTCTACTGTGGTCTGCATTTGTGTGTTCCCATGTCTATGCTGGGAGTTTTCCTTCTCCTTTATTTTGGGACTGTGGATTATTGCCATCATTCATTGTGAGGTTGTGGCTGTTGATGTACCCTGGTTTTGGGTTGCTGTTGAGTTGTTTTGGCCACACTAGGTCCAAGAACAACTCTGAGTTGTCTTGAGGACTTGAGTTGTTTCACCTGTTGGTTGGGATTGGCACCTGGTTGTCTTTGCCTTCTTCATAGAGCTGTGAAGGGATTGTTTTGCTGCGGTATGCAGTGGTTGGTCTTCGAACTACTGAGAGTGGGATTAGAGGCTGTGTATGCATGAGAAGACTAGTGTTGAGGCCACCAGTTTGCTATTTAGCCTGTCCTATTTCCTTGATGACTTGGTAGGACCCTGCTGTGTGGGTTTGGCTGATTGGCAAACCTTGGCTATGTGTAAGCCTGCGTTGACCCTTATTCCTTGAAGAATCATGCCCAGCTCGGGGGTGGCAGTGTTGCTGAGAGATTGATGAGCACGCTGGCCTATGGTTGGGTGGAATGTTGCAGCTACGTAGCTGGTTGTGGGAGATTTATTCATTAAAAGATAAGTATTCATGACTGTTTCACCTCTGCAATTATATCTATTGTTCCATGAATTATGATGAACATGTTAAATGCTGGAATGTGTGTGTTGCTTTCACTAAATGTTGAGTAACTGTGTATCCTTGTATGTTTTATGCATCTTAGCATGCATTATGGTAAGCTTTTTAATTTCAGCATTGATGTATGTTCGTGTTCATGGGGGCTGTTTGCCCTGCTGTGTGGTGTGGGTAGCGTCCTCTTCGTCAGTCGGAGGGTCGGGGACGTCACAGAGTGGTATCAGAGCTCATGTTGCAGCATGGGCCTGAATGGACCACCAAGATGCAGTGACAGAGGCAGGATTTCTCTCTGCCCAGCAGAGATGAGAAATGGATGACAGAAAACTTCCACGAATTTGCCTAAGTGTTTGAACAGTCAGTTCATCGGAACACTTAGTGGAACGGACTTCCGATGTAGCGGAAGAGCTAGAAGGAAGCATGCCCGACGGAGAACAGTCAGAGGGAAAATTACGAAAAATTTTCTAAGTGTTGATGTCTGTCAGCAGAAAATAGATGTTGGGGTCGTCGACACCGCAGAATAATTTAGCGGTTGTCTATCCGCTGTTGCGGCTGCCAAAGGGACTAAAATGCCGATGCAGCAGTGTTAGTGGATCCTATTGTCGACAGTAGGAAAGTTTTGAAATTTGGCTCAAGTGTTAAAATCATCGGAAGCAGAAAGTTGTTCAAGCATCCACCGTTTTGGATGGCTAAACAACTATGCATCCGACGGGTAAGGCCTCCGACCGCCGACGCAATGAAGAAACTTTGAAAAAAATTTCTAAGTATAGAAATCGTCGGCTATCGGAAGAAGATAGTGGTTCGTATGCCCACCGTTGCGGAATTCTAGAGCACTAGACTTCCAACGAGAAAGGACTGTCGATGCTGGTCAAAATCAGTTCACCGATCGAAAGAAGATCGAAGATCGTGTTCCTCCGTTGCGGCTGCTGATGGAACTATTTCGCCGACGAAAAGAAGATCAAGCGGCAATAGAAAGTACATGATTGAGCCGACGTGGGTGAAAATTCAAAAATTTTCTAAGTGTTGAGATCATCGGAAGGCATTAGCTGTTTGAGCAGCCGATACGTCGGCTGAGTTAGCCAAAAGGACTTCCGATGCCGTCAGCGGAAGAAAGTAGAAAGGGGAAAATCTTGAAAAGTTGAAAATTCGTCTAAGTATGGAAACCATCAGCAAAAGTTAGCTATTTGAGCAGCCGATGCGGCAGTAAGTATCAGAGAAAAATAGAAGATGAGGTTGCCGATACAGTGGTGGAAGAGAAGAGAAGGTTTCGACAGAAATTAGTTGAAGGCGGAGCTGCAGTTTCAGCGGAGATCTTCCAAAGATAGCCGAAACATTGGTGAAGGATAGTTGATTGAGGTTGCCGATGCGGCGACAGAAGGAAGAAGAAATATTTTCGAAAATTTTCTAAGTACAGAAAAACGTCGAAAAACTTTAGAAGATTGGACCGCCGAAACATCGAAAAACTTTTGTAATGTCCCGGTTTTGACCCCGTTACATTAGATGTATATGATGTATATATTGTAATGATCATGGCGTGGAGCTAAAGGCCAAGGCCCTGCCATTGATCGGTAATGCTATGTTTTGGATTTAATTGTCACCGAAGGTCTATTGGGGCATGCGGCATATAATATGTTGGCCATCATGTAAATATGCATCTATAATAAAAATAAACACAACCAGCTACGGTCGCGGCAACTGAATCGAATGGGGCATGATTTTCTAAGGATAAGGGGGGTGAAATATTTAACCTATGGGCCAATGGGGAAAAACCAAATGTCTATGAGAAAACCCATCAAACTGTCAACTACCTTTCTTGTCTTTTTCCCCAAATCATTTATTTCTGCCAGAATGTGGTTGAGTTAGTTATTGCATGGAATGGGAAGAGTATGGGAAACCAAATTCGAATTGGGCAGAGACCCATTTTTGAAAATCGTGTTCTGACTTCCTTGGCAAGAAAAATTCCCAAAAACGTAGGCCATTCTGCTATGCATTCACGTTTTTTCAGTTTTCCTCACGTTTTGGGAGCAGCTGGAGTTTTTCCTGTGTTTTTCCTTCCACGTTTTTGGTTGCTGGCTTCATTTTTCCCATGGATGGGAGGTCGTTTTTGTAGTGCTGGGGATTGGGTTGTCTTCCTCACGTTTTTGGAGCTGCTGGTGCATTTTCCATTCACGTTTTTGGAAGTTCCATGTGTTTTTACCATGGCTGTGAAGAGCCATTCACGTTTTTGACTGTCTCAGCGAATATTGGCCTCACGCACAGGCTATTTGGGACGTTTTTCCCTGCTGAGAGTTGTGCTCACTGATAAGCTTCAGGGCTGTGTGTTTTTCCCCATATTGTGAGTCGTTTTTGCTGTTACGTTTGGGGCTGTGTAATTCGTTTTTCCCTGTTTAAGCTGTGAGAGCTGAATTGATTGCTTGAGTGCAATTGTGGGTCTTTGGACTGTGTGAGGAGTAAGGGTGTTGGCTTGGTTGCTTGATAAACCTGGTGCTAGAAACCACACAGACAGAGCTAGAGGGCTGGCCTTCTTCTCCATCACCCCTGAATAGCACTGGAAGGGAATGCAGGGCATGATGGACTGTGTAGCAGAGAAGGGACTGATTCCTTGTGTTGGGTGTGGATGGGTGTCTTAGAGGTCAGGCTAGTTCCGGTGTAGGTGTTCCTGGCTCTGTTATGAGCTCACCAGCTTAGCAAATTGCCTTCATCAACTCCTGGATGGCCTGATAAACCCAACTTAGTTGGCTTGGCTGTGTTTTGGTTACCTTTGGCTATGTGTCAGCCTGCTAGTTCCCTTATTCCTTGGAGAATCATGCCCAGCTCGGGGGTGGCAGCGTTGCTGATAGATTAAGGAGCACGCTGGCCTATGGTTGGGTGGAACGTTGCAGCGACGTAGCTGGTTGCGGAGCAAAGCTTTCATAAGATAAGTAATCTTGTGCATTTTACCTCTGCAATTCTATATTTACTGTAACGAAAATGAAATGAACATGATAAATGCATGATGAATGAATGCTAGCTTAAATGTGTGATGTTTCCACTGTGTATGATGATTAAATTGCCTTTGTGAATGATTAATAATTTTGTGTGCATATTCTAGTTCAAATTCTCTTTCAGCATTCTGTTTTAGGCAATTTTTAAGCCTATCCATGTTCATGGGCGGTTAGCCCGGTTGTTTGAAGCATTGGTCGCGTCCTCTATGCCGGTCGGAGGCATGGGGACGTGACAACTTTAGAAGATTGTACCACCGTCACGTCGAAGAAAAATAGAGGATCAGTTTGTCGATACGATGAAAGCCAGAGGAGGATCGGCCCGAAACGTCGAAAAAATTTAGTTGATTGGACCACCGATGAGCGTCGAATGAAAAATGAAGATCAGACCGCCAAAGTGTTAGAAGCTTAGAGAACTAGCCGTCCGATAGGTAGAGGATTCGATCACCGATAAAGATCAGAATCATAGATGAATGGACCGCCGATAGGCCGGGAGAAGCTAGTTGTTTGGTCCACCGATAGGTCGGGATAAATTAGTTGTTTCAACCGCCGATGAGTTGTTTAGCCACGGAATCTGTAGACAGTTTACTGCCCGACCTTGCGGATGCCTAAGGAACTATCCATCCGATGGATAGTGGTTCTGGTTGCTGATGCAGCGGAAAGGATTATGGTTTGAATCGCCAATACAATGGAGAAGTTAGTTGTTTTGACAGCTGAAATGTCAGGCTGATAGTCAAAACGAGAGCCGATTCTGCAGAGGAAATTTTGATATTTTCAAGTAGGATTTTCCAGTAGATTTCGACTGTTTTTCGACAGGGTTTTTCAGCATTTTTTCAGTGTGGTTTACAGGTGGCTGAATTTGGCACCCAGTCCAAAATGCAATTGTGTGTAAAATGCCGAGATTTGGTGAAAATCTTCATTTTTAGAAGTGGTGTGGTTTTCACACCCGAGGTCGGAATGGAGCATGTGGATAGGCATTGGAAAGCTTATCCAGTAGGGAACAAGGGAAAGTCACTAGAATTTGAGCATGGAGCAGCAAAGTGATAATGACGGCCGTTGCTATCAAATGGACAAATCTGGAAAGTTGCATGCCCAGAGGTAGCAAGGACTATGAAGGCTAACCAGCTGTTGTGTGGAAGAGGAGTTCCATGCGAGGATGTGGGACTTGAAAAGGGAAGTTTCCTTAAAACCTATCTTGCTGATTATAACTACATTCCTAAGTTTTATACTTGAAATGTATGAGGATATGTATTGCATGCATAGGATATTACATGTTGGTAAGAATATTGAAAATTATATATTTATAATGAGCCACTAATGATAACTATTGCATTGGTGTTAGCATTAGTGGAAAAACCAACGACAACCTAGACATGGTTGAGTATGTTGCTGATGCCGATGAATGTGACCAGCAACCCTATGAAGAAAGGGATAAGGCAACCAGTCCATAATCAAAAGTTGGTGAGCAAAGTCTGCAACCCTCTGTGAGATACCGACTAAACTGGTAATGCCAAGGGTGTAAGTAGGACCCATGAAAATAAGAGTTTGATTATGACAAATTCCATGGAATGGTAAAGGTAAGAGACCTCATACCATGTGGATATTTGAATTTTATAATGCATCCATAGAGAAAGGTGTCATGCCTGTATATATTGATTGAGCTTAGTAGCCCAAGGAAAGTAGGTACTGATGATCTTGATTATAGTAATGCATCCTATATGAAGTAGTCATGGTTAGGCCATGCATGGTATGTTTGAATGCATAGTATTCCTGAATCAATGCAAGGTAGCATTGAGTGGATATGCATTAAAAAAAAAAAGATTTTATGAATCTTGTAGTTATGCATTGAATGTATGCATATGAAGGGTGTGAGTGGCTGATTGCATAAGTATAGGTGCAAATGTTGTGATGTATTGCATGAATGCATTGAGATGAGTGCATGTGATATTATGAATAACTAATGGCTGAAATGATGAATTGATGACAATTCAGGAACCATTTCTAAAGCTGTTATAAATGTAGGATAGTAAGTGCATAAAGAGGATAGTCATGATCAGTTGGCTACCGAAAATGCTCTATGGAAGAGCAAGGTGATACAAATGATACGCTTGTGAAGTAAGGAGTATCTAAACATTTCATTTAATTGCATGAATGATGTGACTATGCCTTGCAAATGTTAGTATGATAATGATTGCATGAAGTAAATGAGTTTTGGTAATATTGATGTGATTAACAGCTAGAAGCATTTGAATTTTATAAATTCTGAAAATGCTTCAATGATGGTGGCAGCAATGAGAAGGTTATATGCATCCAAACTTACCAAGTGTTTGGTTGATTGAAGCTCAAGTTTCAAGTAGATTATTTAGAGCATGGAAGTGAGAGTAAGACCATGACAAATGCCGGAATCTACCATGTGAAAGAGCCAAACCTTATGAGAAAAGTCTCATGGCTATGAAAATAGTTGGTATGCATAATGGGTTGTTAAATTTGAATTGTGAATTTCGGATTTAAGAAATTGCTGACAACTACTAATCACTATTGGCTTGCATAAGATTGTGTCAGGAGGACGCATTGTAAGTGGGTATTCATATTATGCTAGTAAGCATAAAATTATAATGGGCATAGTAGTGCTGCTTACAAGAGACCCACAAAGGAGGATCACCTCATTGCTAAGCAAATCAATTTTTGTAGTAGACAGAGTTGCAAATTCTTATTGAATTTAATTGCTAATGTAATTGCTTGGTTATGTAACAATCAATTTGGATTGTATTATCAGATAATGATTGACTGTTTGGCTATTTGATGAATGTGCCAGGGGTACACACTGCAGGAATATCATGTGTGATGGCCTGCAGGAGCCAAACTTCATGGGAAGGTTTTCCCTTATCTTGGAAATGGGTTTCAGGTGAAACTCCATTGGACATTTTGGAAATGTCTCATCTGCACTGCATGTTTGGAAAGCAACATGAGTGAGATGGTATAAATTATTGATAAGACATGTGTGGATATGAAATGTAAGAAGGAGTTGGGATGGATAACCGAGGGACTGTCAACTCAGAGAAGGGAGTCCCATTCCTCCTTAACGAAAGAATACTGCGTCGGAAAATGGATAAGTGTTCTGTGACCCTTGCTAAGAATATGCAAGTCAATTGTTAAAATTCCATATGCAGAACATGTTTTGACTTTATTTCCATCATGATCGATTGCTTGAGTATGAATAGGGCCTACATGGCACACACCGAAAAAGAGTGCACACTTTTCCGATGTCGGATCATGAAAGGGTTTTCAATATTGATTACACCCTAGGGAGTGGATGCACTCCTAGCGTCTCAATACTTGATAGTGAATGATATGAAATATGGTTACCATTTTAGAGAAATAACGCTGATGAGTTTGCTTATATTGCTTGTGTTGACAGGCTAAATAGATGCAGTTGGGTGTTGCACCATAAAAGGTAAAAGGTAAACGGTTGTTGTGAGGGGTTGCGGAGTAAGGGTTATTGTTGATATAAGTGTGCATTATTGTTGATATAAGTGTATGTTGATGTAAGTGTATGTATTATTGTTGATATAAGTGCATGTTGGGATGTTATATGCCTGAGGATCCATAGTAGATCCTAGACCTAGAGATGGTCGTGGTAAAGTTCCAAGCCTAGTCGACATGAGGATGTACTGGCTGGACATTAATTATTTGATGTTGTGGAGCAGCCGGCGCATTGACCTAACATCCAAGTCCATAGGCGATCCCAAGGCTTGCAAAGCGAAGCAGGATCTTGTGGACCAACGAGGAAACGCACAATATAGATAAGTATTGGATCATTTTTCTTATGAATGTACATGTGTATATGATTTGGTTATGATGTTGTAAGCTCTTGTTCTAGAGATAAAACTGATGAAAATAAACTAAATGTGTGAATCTATTCAATGTTTGGATATAGGTATCACTGGGAGCAAGGACTATGAGAGCATCCTAGGGGTGCATGTGGACATGTGACTGTACTGGAAAGCTCGGAATGAGCGGTAATGAAAAAGGTGCTAGTAAGACTGTGGAGGTCCTAGCAGCCGAGACAAACCATGTGGAGAGACTTCATGGTTTAGAGGTCTGGAATAGACCAGAGACACTAAGTGTCATGACAAAGAGGGATTGGTCCAGCATTCGCGGTGAAGTGAAAGAGGCTGAGAGCATGAAAAGCCACAGCGGTGGTGTGGGTTCCAGGATGGAATACAACAAAGAGGGGAAAAACTCTTGCTGCTCTCTCTTACCCTTTTAATTATATATATATATATATATATATATGCATTGTGAAAAACAAAATATTGTTGAATGCATGTATGACTGAAAATGGAATGTGTGTATTTGCTGAAAGTAAATTATAAATGCTAGAATAGTTAATTCCCTGCCCAAGAATGGACATGAATGAGCTCGTGTGCCTGTTGGGAAGGCATGAAAAATATGAAAGTCTCCTTGATGAGGCTTGGACTGTCATATTGCCGATTGGGTAATTAACTAACTGATTTTAATGTTTATATTATGCTTGGTCTGACGGAATTTCAATGGTGCTTTTCACAGGTGAGGAAAAGTGCAACCCGATAGTGCACATTGATCATGGCAGTAGAACAAAAGTTGTTGGACTTAGCTGGAAGTATCCTTTAAATGTTTGCCAAGACCCAAGAAAATCTTGGGGAGATGCTCAAGATACAGAAGAGGCAGAATGAAATGAACCACCAGATTTTGCAAGACTCTATTGGTTTGCAAAGGGAGGTGAAAAGCCTTCTGGGAGCAATTGGCAAAGGAAAGGAAGGTGGATCAGCGATGGGACATTCGTCCAAGCGACCCATTGAGAAACGGTCCAGGCATGAAGACTCAAAGGAAATTGAGCAGGTAAAGATGAAGCATCCAGTGAAATGCTGGAAATGCGGAGGACATCATTTACACCAGGACTACCCAATGAGGGAACATGATAAGGGCAACAGTCGCAAAGTTCCTAGGCTTCGGGATAAGCTAAGAGCTGAGAACCAGAAGGAGAATTTCATGGAAGCCGAGGGGCTTGGTCCTGAACGTTCAAAGTAAATAATTGAACGTGGGACAGATCTGCAAAATTTTGAAATTTTGATGTGCAATTGTATATATATTGTATATGTATTACTATGTATTGGAACACCGAGGACAGTGTTATTCCAAGGGGGAGGGGAATGTAACACCCCAGTTTTGACCCCGTTTGCATGATGTATATAATGTAATTATCCATGGTGAGGAGCTAAAGGCAAAAGCCCCACCATCGATTTGGTTGTGTATGTTTCGGCAATGGGGATAGTTGCCGATGGTATATCGTGCTATCCGGCACATTATAGTTTGGCATCATGTAAACATGCACATCAAATAAAATAAAGCACAACCAACTACGATGATGCAACGCTAAAATGAAAAGGGCATGATTCCAAAGGATAAGGGTGTGGGGGATGTCAAACCTTGGTCTATGGGGGGGAAATCCTTGTTTGATTTGCCATCTTACCTTGTCTCATCCAACCTCTTTAATTTTTTGTGGAGTATTTGAGGTAGTTATTGCTGAGTAGTGGTGGCTGTGGCAGGACTGTCAGTCCTTGCCCACGTTCCCACTCCACCAGCAGACTCTCCTCTTCACGTCGCTGGGGCATAGGAGTGACATTCCATTCCATTCTCCCCACTCTTTCCTCTCTCTCCATTCCTCCATTGTTTTGGTCTGGTCCATCCTCACGCGAAGGGTTCTCATCATGAACAGGCGGGAGATCTTCGTTGTTACCCTCATGCAGGAGCGGAAGTATTGCTCATTTCTCACGCAGAGATGGTTCGGCTTCCTCACGTGCACCGTTTGGGGGATTCTTCATCGACTGATCACCCTCACACAAAGAGTCATTCTCTCTCCCCTTCTTATGCACAGGATTTCTGCGTTGGTTTTCCTCACGTAGGGAACAGGTGAAATTGTGGCTGTCACTTAGGAATTTTGCGTTGGTGCAAGAGACATTCACACTCGGGGTTGTGCGCCTGTGTGTTCCATACCGGTTTCGGTGGTATGTGTATGTATCCTTATCAATTGTGTTCGTGTATGCTGTCTACTGTGGTCTGCATTTGTGTGTTCCCATGTCTATGCTGGGAGTTTTCCTTCTCCTCTATTTTGGGACTGTGGATTGTTTCCATCATTCATTGTGAGGTTATGGCTGTTGATGTACCCTGGTTTTGGGTTGCTGTTGAGTTGTTTTGGCCATGCTAGGGCCAAGAATAACTCTGAGTTGTCTTGAGGACTTGAGTTGTTTCACCTGTTGGTTGGGATTGGCACCTGGTTGTCTTTGCCTTCTTCACAAAGCTGTGAAGGGATTGTTTTGCTGCGGTATGCAGTGGTTGGTCTTCAAACTGCTGAGAGTGGGATTAGAGGCTGTGTATGCATGAGAAGACTGGTGTTGAGGCCACCGGCTTGGTATTTAGCCTGTCCTAGCTCCTTGATGACTTGGTAGGACCCTGCTGTGTGGGTTTGGCTGATTGGCAAACCTTGGCTATGTGTAAGCCTACGTTGACCCTTATTCCTTGAGGAATCATGCCCAGCTCGGGGGTGGCAGTGTTGCTGAGAGATTGATGAGAACGCTGGCCTATGGTTGGGTGGAATGTTACAGCGACGTAGCTGGTTGCGGGAGATTTCTTCATTAAAAGATAAGTACTCATGACTGTTTCACCTCTGCAATTACATCTATTGTTCCATGAATTATGATGAACATGTTAAATGCTGGAATGTGTGTGTTGCTTCCGTTGAATGTTGAGTAACTGTGTATCCTTGTATGTTTTATGCATTTTAGTATGCATTATGTTAATCTTTTTAATTTTAGCATTGATGTCTGTTCGTGTTCATGGGGGCTGTTTTCCCTGCTGTCTGGTGTGGGTAGCGTCCTCTTCACCGGTTGGAGGGTCGAGGACGCCACATTATCCTTCTCTGTAGAAGGTAGGATGAGCTCAAGCTGTTGTTCATTTAGTGTACAATACCAAACTACATTTGTTTAGCTTGATAACACAAGCAATATAAGCATATTCGTTAGCGTTAGTGCTCCAAAATTGTAACCATATTTCACATCATTCACTATCAAGTATTGAGACACCAGGAGTGCATCCACTCCCTAGGGTTTAATCAATATTAAAAAACCCTTCCATGATCCGACATCGAGAAAGTGTGCACCCTTTTTCGGTGTGTGCCATGTAGGCCCTATGCATACTCAAGCAATTTGCCATAACAGAAACAAAATCAAAACATGCTCTGCATATCGAATTTAACAATTTGACATGCGTATTCTTAGCTAGGGTCATAGAACACTTATCCATTTGCCGAAGTAGTTTTCATTCATTAAGGAGGAATGGGGGCTCCCTTCTCTGAGTTGACAGTCCCTCGGTTTTCCATCCCAACTCCTCTTTTCATGTCGTATCCACACATGTCTTACTGACATCATCTATACCATCTCACTCATGTTGCTTACCAAACATGTAGTGTAGATGAGACATTTCCAAAATGTCCAACAGAGTTTCACCCAAAACCCATTCCAAGACAAGGGAAAACCTTCCCATGAAGTTTGGCTCCTGCAAGCCAGCACACATGATCTTCCTGCAGTGTGTACCCCTGGCACATTCATCAAATAGCCAAGCAATCAGCCATTATCTGACAATACTATCCAAATTTGATTGTTCCATAACCAAGCAATAACATTATTAATTAAATTCAATGAGAATTTGCAACTCTGTTTACTACAGAAATTGATTTTCTTCGAAATGAGGTGATCCTCATTTGTGGGTCTCTTGTAAGCAACACCTCTATTCCCATTATAATTCTATGCTTCATAACATGAACACCCACTTTCATTGCACACTCCTGACACAATTCTATGCAAGCTAATAGTGATTAGTAGTTGTCAGCAATTTCTCAAACCTAAAATTCACAAATTCAAATTTGACAACTCATTATGCATATCAACTAGTTTCATGGCCATGAGACTCTTCTCATGAGGTTTGGCTCTTTCACATGGTAGATTTTCGGCATTTGTCATGGTCTTACTCTCATTTCCATGCTCCAAACAATCTACCTGAAACCTGAATTTCAATCAGCCAAACACTTGGTAAGGCTTGATGCATATAACCTTTTCATTGCTGCAACAATCACTAAAGCATTTTCAGAATTTATAAAATTCCAATACTTCCAGCTATTAATCGCATCAATATTACCAAAACTCATTTACCTCACGCAATAATTATCATACTTTAGATTACATGGTACAGTCACATCATTCATGTAATTTAAATGAAACATTTAGATTCTCCTTACTTCACAAGTGTATCATTTGTACCACCTTGCCCTTCCATAGAGCATTTCCAGTAGCCAATCGATCATGGCTACCCTCTTCATGCACTTCCTATCCTGCATTCATAATAGCTCTTGAAATGGTTCCAGAATTGTCATCAATTCATCATTTCATCCATTAGTCATTCATAATATCACATGCGCTATCTTAATGCATTCATGCAATGCATCACAACATTTGCACCCATACTTAGGTAATCATTTACTCACACCCTTCATATGCATCCATTCAATGCATAACTACAAGATTTACGAAATATTTTAATGCATATATACTCAATGCTACCTTACATTGATTCAGGAATACTATGCATTCAAACATACCATGCATGGACTAACCATGACTACTTCATATAGGATGCATTACTATAATCAAGATCATCAGTGCTTACTTTCTTTGGGATACTAAGCTCATGGCAACATAATACAGGCACTAATACATTTCGACCAAAAATCCGACGGCCGTATTGTCGGATTTTCAACACTTCCCTGTCGCATGTACGACACTATGATTTTTTTTAAGCGTCGGTGGATTGTCGTCGGTTATCCAACACCTTTCCAATCCGTCGGTTAAGTGACAGCTCAGTTTACCGTCGGTTAAATGTAAATCGTCGGTTATCCGAAATCTAATTCATATTATTTATCATTTAAACTTTAAACACGCATCGCTTAAACGACAATAATGAAAACGTAAGCGTCGGTTAATTACCATCGGTTAAATGTAAATCGTCGGTTATCCGACATCTAATTCATATTATTTATCATTTAAACTTTAAACACGCGTCTCTTAAACGATGATAATGAAAACGTAAGCATCGGTTAAGCGTCAATTAATTACCATCGGTTAAATGTAACACATCGGTTATCCAACATCTAATTCATATTATTTATCATTTAAACTTTAAACACGCGTCGCTAAAACGATGATAAGGAAAACGTAAGTGTCGGTTAATTACCGTCGGTTAAATGTAAATCGTCGATTATCCGACATCTATTTCATATTATTTATCATTTAAACTTTAAACACGCGTCGCTTAAATGACGATAATGAAAACGTAAGCGTCGGTCACGCGTCGGTTAAGCGACGGTGGAGAAATTTTAAAAAAAAAATACACTTACAGGCCGTCGGTTCACCAAAGAAACTCGTCTCTTAACCGACGGATTATGAAAACTTAAACGTCGGTTAAGCGACGGTATTGAAATTTTTTTTTTTTTAAATCACCTACAGGTTGTCGCTTAACCCACGGCTATAAATGTTTTTAAAAAAAAATACAAATGCCAGATTACTAGAGACACACCTTGATGTTTGTATAGATTGTGAAATTACTACAATAAAGCGAATGTTGCTAACAAAGTTCCCAGAAACAAATATCAGTAAGCTATGCCTGAAGTAACAATCATGAGATAAAATGACAAATGATTAATAGCTTTGACCAAATGTATGTGTGCAAGAAATATATATATGATTTGGATGACAAAGACTTGCTTCAAGTTTTGATATGCTCAATTAAGTCATGTATCAAATATATACCTCTTCCAAGAGTAGTATGTTTGAATGAGTATGGTTGTTCAAAGCTAGTTATTTGTTCAAGTCAGAATAAATGCAAATGTTTCAAGTAAGCCCAAAAAGAATTATTATCAGACTTTCCATTTATAGAAAGGTAATATGAGCACCTATGTTAAGCGTAGATAGCAATGAATGATTTATGATAAATCAGTGGAACTTTATCAAATGAGAGAATGACAACCACTAACAAATATATCATTATATCAAATTTCCATCCATATGATGAAGTCAACAAAGTGCAACTTTGAAATAGAAATGAGGCAAATGAAAATTGCAAATTTGCTCCATAGGACTGTCAGAGGTGGTTGATTTCCATCATATCCCAAATGAAATGATACAACTGTATCAATTTGTATCTTCAATTTACTTCAAAATTGCAAAACTCAATCTTCCAAGTAACAAGACATGTCGTGAAATCTATTTCCAGTCAATCAAAATTATATCTTGAAAAACAATCAAATGCAATGGCCAAACGTATGTGAATAAACACTTCAATGAAATAGGCAACTTCCAAGTTACTTTTGTTTTTGCAAAGTGAAAATGATTTCACACTAATGTCAAGACAACTATTTCCAGCCCAAGCAAATTGTATTGTAATAGCAGCAATAGTACCTTTCAGTCAAGAAATGATGGTGTCCATATGCTTATATTTTTGACAAAGAGATTATAAGAAAGTTCCAATTTCCTTCCTAAATTCCTCAAAGTAAAAATGTTTGTGAAATTACTGTCAGAACAACTTGGTTATTGGTTGGGCATGATAGTCCTCTTTGGCAAGTTTTATGACGGGTTCAAGGCTTCTTTTAATGAAGGAATTTGATAGGAAACTATGGGAGGAGTGAAGGAAATTAAGAATGGATTTATGAAAGTCCATGACAATGAAGGCAATTAAGAATGGATTTATGACAGTCTCTAGATTTTTTTTTCTTATACATAGTTCAACAGCAATTTTGGAATCAAAACCTTTTCACTCCTAGGTTTTCTTTGGCTTATCTGTAACCACATCTTGGGTTTTTGTGGATTGCCCTCAACCATTACATTCTTTGGGTGTTACATTGGTTTACCATGAACACTAGTGATCTAGATTTGATGTTTTCTTGTACTAATTTATTTTGGCTTTGGTATTATTTGCAGATGAGATGGACAGTGATAACAGTTGGCCCGATGCTACAAAAGGGGCTGAAGAACCTAGTAACACTTTTATGGATGCTTATTCAGATGCATTGAAGGATGAACTAAAGAAAACTTCTTTAACAATTTTTTTTGTTCAAGCAGAAGATCTTTCCTCAGCTGGGGATAAGAATAAGGTGCCTCCTGTAGTTTCTTCCTTTTAAGCCTCTTTGCTGGCATCTTTAACGTTATTTCTTTAATCTCCATTTCCAGTAAATGATCTAAGGTTTCTTTGAACTTGATGGATATTATACAAGTAGAAGGAAGGGGATATTTGAATAAAGTATCTTCATAAGAAAATGGGTTGAATTCCTATTTGCCAGCCTTCTTTCACCAAGTAATGGTAGCAGATCTTGCTTTACTAGATGGATTTCACTCAAGTTCTCAACTATCTTAATCTTGGATTTCCCACACGATGTAGAGAATAAATTTGTTTTTTCCAATAAAAAGGGTCTTTATATGACTTAACGGGGATTTGGGTGATCCACCTTTTGGGAGATGAATCAAATTGTCAGTTTCAGTGCTTTATGCAATTAGTCTTACTAGACTTATTCTTTGTAGTAAAAAGGTCTCTATGACTTAGGGGGCTGTGTGTGATCCACTTTTTGGGAGATGTTTCAAATTGTCACATAGTCTGAGTGTGTTTTTGGCAATTAGTGTTACCAGACTTTTTGAGTCGATGTAGAATCCAGTGCCTGACTCTGCTCTTTGAGGAATATCTGTAATGCCTTCGAGAATTAACTCAACCTTGAGTCATACATGGAATTTTAATTTGCAAGTATGTGTGACACTCCTAAGTCAATTGTGAGTCGTATTGACTGTACGAATCTGACTTGCAAGTTTTGTGACTTCACTTTTTGACCTGATTTCACAACAGACAATGGAGAAATCTGTCACCTATTCATAATTCATGGCATTTGTACTTGTATGTAGAATGAAATTTGAGTTTCAAACAAGCTATTATTGAATATCTTCATTATATGGACAATGGAATCCAAAGTTTCATATTTTTAATCCTTGCACAAACATGGAAACTGGGTAAGAAGCCACATAGCTCCTCTTCACTCATCCCTAGGTGCACTTTGGCCTGCCAACTTCTATCATCTTCAACAAAAATTAACAAATTCTGAAGCAACTTTAGGTCCATGCTTTACACAATAACGGATGGCAAGTTGAGAGAGTTTTGATTCTTTACTTTTGGTCCAGGCTCTCCACTGTTGTGCCTCTAGGAAACACCTTATACCCTGTATAGGAGTTTTTTGCCTCCCTTAATTTATCTGGTTGGATATCCAAGGCCATATTATTGATGTTACCATTGTAAATTTCATCCTGAGTTGATGATGACAATATATAATATGTTATTCTTTTGTTAAATAGCAAGGAAGTTATGGTCTATAAAGGCAGTCATGTACAAGTCACTTCTTATGCTTATAATTTTTTTATTAATTACAGGCTCATTAGAAGACAATAGTCACATGTCTTTTAGAGTCACGTCTTCAGGGATTTTTTATAACACTTCATACATTATAGATATGTCCTCTCTTCTAAGGAATCATTATCATCATAAAGTTATTTAGATTCCTCTGTTACATTTAAGGGCATATGAATCATGTCCTACGGTTGCAGAGTGCACTCTAGTTGTCTTGGTTGCAGAATGCATCCTATACCATCTTTGAGGCAAGCACAGTGCCACCCAAGCTCATTATGTACTCAATATTACAGTATATAAGTAAAAATAGTCTTTTTAACGAATACTATGGCTAGTTCTCAATAGTTGAGTGCAAAATTTCTTATGTTCCATGTTGTGTTATGCTTTAAGATGGCACCTTTTATACCAGCAAGTGTCAAGTTAAATATTTTTATTAATTCTGTTTATCTAAAACTGTCTAGAGTATATAAAAAATATAGATTACATTATAATTAAATTATTTATTCTATTATTTTCAAATTTTTGTTCCTCTCCTTGCATTCATCATATTGACAATCAGTAGCTTCAATTTGTATGTGCAGGCACAATCAGATGTTAAAGGGACTGAGGATGAAGATTTGAGACTTGTTGATATTGATGTTAACCTTGTTCAAAGTCTCCTGGACTCGTTCTCTTCACAACAAGGCCTGCCAGGTCCTACATCAAATTTAATTGGATTGATGGGGTTTCAGTTGCCTGATGATTCTAAGAGGAGAGAATGAGAATTGTGATAGCATTATGAAGGGATGTTGTTAAAGTTTGCATTATGAGAATTGTGATAGCATTATGATTTCACACTAATGTCAAGACAACTATTTCCATCCCAAGCAAATTGTATTGTAACAGCAGCAATAGTACCTTTCAGTCAAGAAATGATGGTGTCCATATGCTTATATTTTTGACAAAGAGATTATAAGAAAGTTCCAATTTCCTTCCTAAATTCCTCAAAGTAAAAATGTTTGTGAAATTACTGTCAGAACAACTTGGTTATTGGTTAGCCATGACAATCCTCTTTGGCAAGTTTTATGACGAGTTCAAGGCTTCTTTTAATGAAGGAATTTGATAGGCAACTATGGGAGGAGTGAAGGCAATTAAGAATGGATTTATGACAGTCCATGACAATGATATGGGGGTCTTAAACACATTTTTGTGCCAGTAATAAGTCTTCATGCTCATGATTTGTGAATATAATCATGTGTATGGACCTTGTTAAGGTCATATTACCTCATATTTTGCTACAAGTTAAGGGTTGTGAGGATAGTTTATAACAACATACTAGTTTAAGGGCACCTCACCATCTTTTCCATGAGAGAATCTCCTTATTTCAATCCCAAAACCATACCATATGAAGAAGAGGAGAGTCGATATTAGGAGAAGGATTTTGGGTATACAATAAATACGTCAGCCCTAGTTGAATAAACCCTCACAATGTAAGTTCGGCCTTGGGTTTATCATAAGGAATGAATATTAATAAACAAATACAGTGCAACTAGGAGGAAGTTGAGGTGATAGTTTTGAATTTGTGGCCTGCTAGAAGGATAACCTAAGACACTATTATATCTCCAATCCGTTTGAGATATAGGCATATAATGGGATTGATCTTTGTAGAAACTTGGTAGATTGCCATAGCTTATACACCAACATTCTTGAGGTAGTCATATGCCAATATATTCCACAGTCATATTCAACATTCCTGAGAAGAATTTCATGGATTTATCAGCAGGCTTCATGCCACTAGTAGATCTAAGATTCACTGAGGCTTCGAGGTTAAAGACACAAGAAGCACATAGTATAATAGCGTTATTGGCAAAGACACAATCATGCCAAATATCACCCTGCATCAAACAAACACAAGTATCAGCTCTTATCTCAATCGCCTGTAACATGAAACAAAATTTTCAAGAATCCAATTCCATAGGCCAAATTTTGATATTAGCAGATTTAGATGAACCCTGTCATTAATTTCTTTTATTATGTCATATTGAATTCCAAAGAGCAAAATCTACAGGTATGCTACTCTCTAGCTTATGATGATATGTTCCAATAAGAAGCTGGTGAAGGTCAGACCGTTTGATTTGGTTTTTCATTAGGAAAGGTGAAGCTCAGGAGTCAAACATAGCTCCATGTTTAATTAAGCACACATTTTCTCACCAAGGGTTTGGAGGTCTGCACCAGTTGGCTTACAAAAACTTTCCATCATCACAATTGTGGCTATTAAAATAGGCCCTAATGAAGTTCAATGAAAAGACTATGCGAAAACAAAATCAATGAGGCAATCCAAACGGTGTATATCAGGGTGTTGGGACTTAAAATATATTTCTTATAACTCATTTCATAGATGTTACACTGCACCCATCTGTCTTGTTTTTAAAATTTCACCCAGGGAGAAGAAACCAAATTGAGATGACTTTTCTACGTGAAGGGGAATATGAGATTCTAATTACTGACCAAATGGATATTTAGACTAACAATGACACAAGAAGTTTATTTTCTCATTGATGTAATGATAGCTTATAGCATGTAGAAGGATAACAACTCCTCCCCTTTTATAATATAAGTATCAGGATTTTGAATACACAAACTATTTTCAAGACTAAGTCATAGAAATGTATCACAAATATAAAAGTTTCAATTAAAACTACCCCTTAAAAGACCTTGCAACAAAGAAAGCAAAACAACAATAGCACGTAGTTGCAGAATTTTTCTCTCTGATATTGATAGGGCTGTGGTAAAAGTAATCACTTTTTGCGTTCTTATTTTCTCCATTTCATCACTACCTTGAATATTCTTAGTTATCTCTTTCATAGATCTTACACAGCAACTTATCACTCTACAACCTAAATTCTCAGTATCATTATAAATCTTATTTCCCCACAAAAAAATAATCCGTGGCCTATAATATTTTGTGATAACTCAATCTTTATGTGGAATGAGAAGTAGGTGCTCTTACACTGTGCTAAGAATATAGGGATGTACATTATACTCCCTTGCAAATACAAATGGAACGATTCCTTGAGGTAGTGCAACCTGCACCAAAAGAAAAGATTGAAAAACAGAACTGTTAGTAAAACTTCCAGCTATCAACAAAATAAGGTTAGCTCAACCACTCAAAAGAGATGTTGTCACAATTGTCAACAATGAAACTAATCATAATATGATTCTACCATGCAATCACATTAAGACCTCCTATGTAACCATTACCACACAGCAACTCATGGTTTTGGGTCTTTCAGTTTGAAGCTCTGGCTAACATGTCTCTACCATGTGACTATAGTTTAGAGACGCTAACAGTGAATGTAAGCATTGTTCTGACATGACTCTTAACTGGTTTGGTAAGGAATATGGTGTATATGCACATAATTATAAACCTTATCCAACTAGAAATGCATATATGTTGTGTGCTACTGGAGCTTTCTTGAGCTCCAAACAATAGTGAAAAGGAACAAGTAGACTCAAATGTCCCAAAGAGAAGAAAAAAATCACACACTATCCAGTACACATGGGACACAGCTGTAGTTACATCTACATATTATATTTTGCTAGCAAGTGCATTTCAAAGAAAATTCTCAACAAAATTATTTTGACATAAGTTTCAGCACATTGAAATGAGCAAAAATAAAGAAAACAGAGGCATTATCGAAGAAAATAGAGGAATTATCGAATGAAAAACAGAAGAGCTCACCTGCACAATTGCAATATGCAAAATGCGGCCTCAAAGACCAACTGCAATTGAAGCAACTGCCATAACTGCCGGTCCAGTAAGGAATCGAAGAACCATTCCAAATATTGCATTTGATTTCCCACATGCTATAAGTCTTGTTTGAAGAGCCATGAATAAGCATGTCATCCAAAAATTTCTATGAATCATTTGCAGTAAGATCTGCATGTTTTGCTCAAATTTTTTTTTGAGAAGATTCAGAATTCCCACAGCTAGAAACACAGTTTCACTCCTAATGTTATTTCTATAGTCCTTATAGCCATTGGCCAATTCCTGCAATATCTTCTGGAATTGGGGTTAAATCATTGGTCAGTCTCTATTTATGCAAGATAAAATCTCTAGGTTATAAATTGTTTAGAGAATAATGAGACGGTAATGGAACCTTGTAGCAAGTTTACTTATTTCTGTTGACAGCAGAGGAATACATGATACATCGATTTCCTATTATCACAAGAATAACTATAAGAAACAATAACAATACATATGCATGAAATGCTTTTCAATATTCTGTACAATATTATTTTTTCCATAAATTATCTGCAGTCTTAGCAATTCTTCAATTTTTCAGAGAGCAATTTTCTTGAGAGGAAAATGTCAAGAAGATATCAATTGGTAAATACTAGCGAAAACAAGTATTCTTGGCTCAGGGCTTCCAATGATCAACAAAATTTTTTATCTTTCAGAATAAAAAACAGAGAGATTAGGCTGTAGTCTAAAACTAACTCACCTAGACTAAACATGGCCATCCCAAGCCCTCCATCTGATAAAATCGTTATAGAACCTTCAAGAATCTTAGGCATGTCAAAATTCCACCTGCACATCCCAATATCCAAAGTAATGTCAGAAAATTTATTGCTGGAATTAAGAATATAAGAGCTAAAAAGAAATGAGTGATAAGATGAAACTCTCTTTAATGAACCAGCTTGTTTTGGACGAACAATCTTACGGAGAATATGTTTAATCATGAGAGCAAGAGCCTTTATAAGAATTGTATATGAGACATTAACACATGTGATGGGCCTCTAGCTTGTAATTAGATCTAGGTCACTACCATTTGGGATGAGTTTAATAAAAACCTTATTTAAAATGCATCCCATCGATTGCTTGCAAATGTTATGCTTCTTCAAATGATCAGCCTTCAAACTCAAATTTACACGCCTTCAACCAGCAATGAAATGACAATGAAAACTCATATTTTAGGAGTGGAAATGATTGATGTTTGGAAGATGATGATATAATGTATGGTTGGAGATGCTAGTGATTTAACATTACAATGATCCCCATAAGGAGGCAATACAAAGCAGACAATTAAAATAACACACATGGATTAACATACTTAGCAGT